>NKZH01002050.1:0-40028 GCA_002370695.1 Metschnikowia matae var. maris
AAAAGTAACGGGTGCTCCTATTAGGAAGTTGGATCTCTCTAAGTTCATGGCCAAAGAGCCAAAGGAAAAGGCAAGAGCACTTCCTAAAAAGTTGGACCTTTCAAAGTACAACGCAAAGGAGATTGAGGAGTTGATCAGAGCAGCTCCCAACAAATTGGATCTCTCGAAGTTCATGATGAAGGAGCCAGAGACCAAAGGAAGACCTGCTCCAAAGAAATTGGACCTTTCCAAGTTCAATGTGAAGGATATTGAGGAGAAGTTCAGAGTGGCTCCTAAGAAATTCGACCTCTCGAAGCTCAATATCAAGGACGCAGAGGAAAAGGTCAAGGTTGCGCCTAAGAAATTGGATCTTAGCAAATTCGTCGCTATTGCCAACAATACTGCCACCAAGGGAAAGGCTATTAGCACGAATACTAAGACCAAGATTCCTAAGGCTACTGCTCCAAAGACCACTACTCCTCCAAAGACCACCAAGACTCCTCTCTCTATTATGAAGAACATTGTGTCTGCTATTGCTGCTCCAGTCCAACAAGTCTGCGAGACTCAGGTGGATAGCTGGCTTCAAAAGCCAAAGAGCCAATTATGGATTGAGCTCAACTTGGAGGCTGTTTTGGTTCCACACCTTAACAGAAACACCTTCGAGTTGCAAAGCCTCGTTGTTGACGTGAAGATCCTTTGCAGAAGCGAATGCGAGAACAAACTCAACGAGTACTTGGCCTACTTGAGACTCGTTGTCAGTGTGGACAAACAAGAGTCCTTGAGATCCGAGGAGATCGACAACAATGACAGGGTTGTTGGTTCCTACAGACTGGCACCCGCCTTTGTTGGAGTTTCTGAGAATGAAGTGGCTCAAGACCTGTCTCTAATTGTACTGGAACCCAGTACCAGTCAGCTCTCGCACCTACAAACAGTGGTGCGAGCACAGGATACCTTGATGAGCCAATGTAAGAAGAAGTTCTTGGCTCAGTTCAATATCCATGACCGGATTGAGGACTACCTTAAGTGTCTCCGTGAGAGCATCCAAGCTACTGGCAAAGAGTTTGTGAAGATTTGCCTTGAAATGGCCACAGACAACGCAGACCGCAACAATTATGATGACTACGAGCACAGACTCTGTACAATGATGGAGGACTTGGACACAATGGAGAAGATGGACCACAGTGCAAAAAAAGCATTCAGAAGATCAAGAATGTTTTCTCTGTGAGTCTTAAGAATGTGATCCAAGGCCACACTGATGCCTGTACCATCAAGCAGAAGTACATGGACCAGTTCCATAAAGTATGGATGCAAGCTCTAGACACGGGGCCTCTCAGTTCTAAAAAGTTACAGAATATGATTGGCTGTGTTGGTCTTGAAACCCAAAAGGGTTTCTTGGACGAGTGTCTCCATTTGCGGGCCCATGAGGTCTTGCTGCAAAAAATGGACCGTCTCACTGCTCTCTACAAGACAGTGAGCCGTGCGCGCGAACTGTTGCAACTCACTTATACTCAAGTGACTCTGCGCTTCGTGACTCATATCTATGAGTCTCACGGAGTAAGGAGACAGTGAGAATGACGATGACTGACGATGACTGACGATGACTGACGATGACTGACAATGACTGACAATGACTGACAATGACTGACTATAATGAATGCAATGAACGAAGGATGATTGACTACCTGACTGACTTCATTGCTAAAGAAGAATAACAAAAAAAAAACAAAAGAAAAAAAAAATAAAAAAAGAAAAGACTGGGACAATGGGGGGGGTGATGAAATACTAATGGCTACTAACCAATATAGCGGATGAAAGTGAGAATATTGGGCAAAGACAGGAAACTTCTTGCGATTGGTGATGGACTGAACGTCTCCAGTAATGAACCCCATGCAAGCCTCTGGATTGTGAGGATGCAATGAACCCTTAGAAGTGGGATTGTTGCATCGTGTAATGAACCTTGGCGAGCTGGACGGGATTGTGAAAGATAACAATCAAGACCATCATGAATCAAAAGAAACAACTGCCTTCCTAAATACTCCACTCGAGTCTTCTATATTGGCGAAAGGATATTGGTATAACAAAACCACTGACATTGAAACAGAAAAAAAAACGTCGCTAATAGTTGCTAATAATTGCTTAAAAATAAAAACATAAAAATAATCATTGTAGAAAGTAGAGTTAGTAGGGTTAGAGCTAGCATTGTAATGAAGTTATGTTTCTTGAGGAGGATAGTATCGTCATGCCTAATACTACTATATCATCATACGATCATTTTGCTATATTGAGATAATGTCATTATTCATGGCACTCTACACTTTGGTGTATTATGCCTACTTGCAATTTAAACCTAAGGTAGAAAACGGCAGTTGAGATTTAAATACATTATATTATATGTGTGCTGAGAGTTATGGTACTGTCCGCACTATTGCGGTCATATAAGTCTATTAGAGTAGCCGTAAAATTTTTCCAGGAACAAAGCTGCTCAGATTGTTAGCCAACAATACGGTCATTACAGTTAGGTGCAAGGATTATGTAGATAGTAGGAATACAAAAGGGCCAACTAAAAAAGCTTGGGTTAAACTCCGGTCTTGAATGAGTCATGAAATTATAAGAGAATAACCTCTTTAAGTCAATAGTTGAAGAAGTGATCCACATACTCATTCGAAAGGCAATTGTAGGAAGTCTAATGGCAGGTTTAAACTGTGATTAGCTTCGTTACATTCAGAATTGTGAAAGAAACTTCTACGACTGCGGCATTTTTTTTATTTTAGCTGAGATGGAAGTAGTGCTCGGTTTTCGGAGCCGAATCAACAACATGTGCGGGTCAACTAATGAATAAAACTAAATTATTGATAGCGCTACAAGCGCAGCCTTCACCCTGGAGATTATTATATTGGCTTCTGCAAGGCAAAATGATCACAAGACTCTATTTTGGTAGTGAAATAAGCCTTTTCTTTCAGCATTTTGAGTAAATTCAGATACTTTGTGGAAGACACTAACAGAAGTGGATCTTTTTACGAAACAAAACTGTAAAGCTTCAAATTGGCTGTTAGTAATAGAGAAAATGTCAAAGAAGCATATTGAAGAGTCAGGTCCCTCTTTTTTCTAATCAGAAAGTCTATATTAAGTCAGTCGATTTTTGGCATTGTACTTCTAGTCCAGTCGTGTGGGTGTAGTAGTGATTGTACAGGAATAATGATAGTGAGGAAACTCAGTAACTAATAATTAGTGATTGCTTCACTATAAAAGTCTCAAATAACATTTTATTATAAGAATTAAAAGAAAAAGTTAAGACCTGGAGAAGTATCAGTAGAGCAGACATTTCGATAACGAGAATCTTCTTAAACTTACCAACGAAAATAATAGTGATCAGAAAGAATGGATAAGAAATCTTAGAACAAATGTCCTCATTTGTACTACTTTTCAACGAAGTTGTACATTTGATGACCATACCTGCTTTAGATAGAGATTTGCTGGAGGAGGTGTAATGGGATTTTTTTCGAACGAAAAAAAAAAAGAAAAGAAAAAAGGATTCTTTCACGGATATTTCTCCGGAATGCCGGTTCCAATCTTGATTCCGGGTTTGTAGCTATTATTTCAAGCCCAGCATCTCAATATAAAATTCAAGAATTTATTAGATTCTAAATCTTCAGTTGAAATTAGTCAAAGGGGAATGTTCTTGCATCTCTGTGAGTTTGAGATTCCATCTTATCATATCTGTAAAGTTTCCAAAAAATTAAGTTTCCAAAAAAATCCAGAAAGCCAAAAAATCATTCTACACAAAGTAGGATAGAATAATGAAAGCAAACTATACAATTTATAGAGGGATAGTATAGAAATTAAAGACATCTTTCAAAGTAAAGTGTAGTACAGTATAGTGTATAGCATAGTGGTGAGAGTGCTAAGTACTGTGATGGAGTATATTGCTAGGGTAGATTATAGTGTATATCGCAAAACATAGTAATGGAAGATTAATACATAAGCAGTCTATATTTCAGTAGATTGGTAAGAGTATACTATACTAATATTATGAGGAAGATTAGTAGTGGGTAATGGTGTGGAGTACTTGAAAGGTACGGGTGCGCACGGCTTTGATTGACGTGCCTTATCGATGAGTCACGACCTGTATCGGCGACGCACAAGGAAAGCCGCCATACAAGACCCAACACCCTATATAAATCCGTCCCACCACTTATATCTCATACACCGCACTTTTCATTGAACCCTTCCGCACTATAGCTTAGGTATTCCTTCTGACACCTTAGACTAAGTACTCACCATCAATTACAATAATGACTCAACAAGTACTTTTATTGGGCTCCGGCTTTGTTGCAAAGCCTACTGTCGATATTCTTGCTGCTAACCCCAACATCAACGTTACGGTTGCATGCAGAACCTTGGACAACGCCAAGCAATTGGCTGGTTCAGTTGCTAATGCTATTTCCTTGGATGTCAACGACGAAAAAGCCCTTGATGCTGCTGTGGCCAAATCCGACTTGGTGATTTCTTTGATTCCCTACACCTTCCACGAATTGGTGGTTAAATCTGCCATTCGCAACAAGAAGCATGTGGTCACCACTTCTTACATCAACCCCAAGTTAAAGGCATTGGAGAAACAGATCGAGGATGCTGGAATTACTGTGATGAACGAGATCGGTTTGGACCCTGGTATTGACCACTTGTATGCCGTCAAGACCATCGACGAGGTTCACAAGGCCGGCGGCAAGATTAAGTCATTTTTGTCGTACTGTGGTGGTTTGCCCGCTCCAGAAAACTCTGGTAACCCATTGGGTTACAAGTTCTCTTGGTCTTCGCGCGGAGTGTTGTTGGCATTGAGAAATGCTGCCTCTTACTGGTTGGACGGAAAAGTGGTCAACGTGAAGTCCGAGGACTTGATGGCCACCGCTGCGCCATACTTCATCTACCCCGGTTTTGCTTTCGTGTGCTACCCTAACAGAGATTCTACAACTTACAAGGAGTTGTACAGTATTCCAGAGGCTGACACGGTGATCCGTGGTACCTTGCGTTTCCAAGGCTTCCCAGAATTCATTAAGGTTTTGGTGGACTTGGGATTCTTGAGTGAGGAAGAGAATGATGTCTTCAAGACAGAAGGCCAATGGAACGATGCGCTCGCCTCTTTGATTGGTGCCAAGTCCAACACCGAAAAGGACTTGATCGCCAAGATCTCTGAGTTAGCCACTTTCAAGGATGAGGCCGACAAGGAGAGAATCCTCGCTGGTTTCAGATGGTTGGGCTTGTTCTCCGACAAGAAAATCACTCCCAGAAACAACCCATTGGACACTTTGTGTGCTACTTTGGAGGAGTTGATGCAGTACGAGGAAGGTGAGAGAGACTTGGTCTGCTTGCAGCACAAGTTTGGTATCGAGCATGCTGATGGTTCCTACGAAACCAGAACCTCGACTTTGGTAGACTACGGTGACCCTAAGGGCTACTCCTCCATGGCCAAGTTGGTGGGTGTTCCATGTGCCATTGCTACGGAGCAAATCTTGGACGGTACCTTGTCGAAGAGAGGTCTCTTGGCACCAATGTCTCCAGAGATTAACGACCCAATCATGAAGACCTTGAAGGAGAAGTACGGCATCTACTTGATTGAAAAGACTTTGTAAACATAGATTAGAATGTATAAAGAAGAATCATATAATCTTAAAATTGGATGTCGATCGGTTGGACCCTCGAAAATGAAAGCACACCCGTACATCAGACTGTCTCAGCGCAAAAAGGTGCAACGCAAAACACCTATTTATTAGGATTGAGTTAATGATAGTCAGTTTGCTGAGGTTTCAGAATTTCGGAGGTTACAGAGATTATTATGAGATAGAAATCTTGGGTGGTTTCATTTTGAAAGTCATAGAGTAGTGCCAATTCCGGCTGCGGCCTCAATTTCCAGGGTGCCCATTAATAGCCATAAATTCTAGTTTGACTAACCTTAAATATAACCAGATTGAATTTCGGTATTTTAATTGTATAGGTGAATAGCACTCAATCAATTAAGCTCAAAATATACTACTACCTTACTTACTTCCTGTGTGTTGGAGATTCGTTGGCGAAGTACTTCCTTATGGTTAGCACACTACCCTAAAAAATACATAGATTTACACTGTCATAGATTTAAACTGTCATAGATTAGACTAAAATAACTTAGGCCCGACCAGCTAGGTCACTAATATGGTTAGTTTGAATGAGGTTTCTTGCATTGAACTGAGACCGTTTTTCTTGAACTGCTTGTTCAAGTATTTTGAGAAGCGGCGCAATAAATATACACAGGTGAAATCAAAGACACGTCAGCAAGAGGCACTCAATCTTGCTAAAATGTTTAGTAACGTATCTTTTACTTTGATCAAGTCACTATGACTATTTTTGAAAACGACTGATCATAGATATCACTGAGCCTAAGTGCAGGATTTCACAACTATTTGATAGGATAAAGATTTAGCAGATATGGTACATGGAAATGTAGGTATATACGTGCTGAGGATGATTAGTTATACATCGTTTTTCGAGAATTATTTCTTAAAAATTCAAGTTACAAGAATTATGGCTTAGAAATCTAAACTGTAACTTACCAGCTAATGCCCAAACAACACATGGGTAACACCATAACAGACTATATCCAATATTAAAAATTTGTATTGTTTGGGAATTGAAATGAGTATTCGGAATATGATTATTACAATGTAGTCCTAGATTTTAGTCCTACATTTCGAGCTTTAGTATTAGATTACGAGTTTTGACCTCTCTCACTCATTTACCTGATCAAAAATTTATACTATTAATCATAACAAGAAAAAAGCAACGCATTTTAATTTAAGTGTTCACCTCTTTAGCATAAACGGGACTCAAATCAAGGGTATTAAACAGAATAAAAGACTGATCTTTAGGTAGTAACTTGGACACCGAGGAGAAATATTCACTAAAAGCGCTCCTACAATTCAATAATTGGATCTTCACTTTTTGCCAGGGTAGAGACCATTCATCACCTTAATAATTTTCTATTATTACTACAATTGTCAACAATTTACCGGTTGAATTGAAGCCAATTCTATGCCAGAAAATGCAATTGTGCATATATACTACACCTATTAAATTTCCGAAACCTTTTATATATATATTATCTATTCGTAATCCGATTCATCTGAGTACCCAACAGAATACTCATCAATCAACAAGGAAAGGTCTTCGATCAATTCTCCTCGATCCCCGCCAATGGCGTCCAAGTGGTCCTGCATACGCACACGGCTGATGATTTTGCGGTCTTCTTTGAGTTGGTCCCTGATCAGAGAACTGGTGCCAAATTCGGTCACAAATTCCGAGGCTTGCATAATCTTGGGAAAACTATCCATGCCCAAGATCTCTTGGAGATGAGGGTTTTCGTAGACATTGGCGGTGCTAGGAAACTCGTGCTTGGATGCAGGACCCCGGACTTCATTGCACGAAAAGTCCGCCTTTTCGGTATTAGAAAACCCAAACTTCAAATCTTTGGGAGCTTTGCTGGCTATATCAACAATTCCCGTGGTATATAAGTCGTGAATTTTGGAGATGTCGGAGATTTCTGTAATCCCAGATTCTTCGGCCTCATGTTCCTGTACAATGCGGATCTCGTTGACCACATTTCGTTTATCATAGCCCCGGAGAAGGTTGCTTTCAATAGTAGCCATTTTAACCTGGTCCTGCATAGAGCAGTTAAGGCCCCAGATCGAGTTAATAAAAACAGACTGGACTGCACACAGGTGCCAGAGGTTCCCGGGGTCGTAATCGGCAGAAAGCATTTCGCAAGCCTGCGGCACCCGCAAAGGAAAAAAGAGTGTAGAGTTGCGGGCAAAGTCAGCAAAAGTCTTGATAGCCCGAAGACGAGCCACGTGACCTGGAGTCTTGTGCCCATAAAACCCGTACACCCACAAATTGTGTTTGCTATTAACCCCATTATTGAAGTACTCATCCCTCAAATACTGAATCATTTCATTGGTGAAGGAGCCCCATGCATTCTCCATCTCGGAGAGGAAGTTGACACCCTGTATGCAGTCCGCACTCTCTAAATTACGCCGGAACACATCATCAACAGTATCTGTGAGAGTAGAAAATTCCTCTTGGCCTGTAGAGTAGCCAGTGAAGGTCATGCGGGGAAAATTGCGGTGGTTTCCGTCTTCCTGAAAGTTTTGGAGTTCGATCAACGATTGTGGCTTATATACAAGCTTATTGTAATCGGTCCAGTACTTAGTGTTTTCGGGGCTCAATAAATCGGCGGAAGTCGGTAGGCCGGAATCAAGATTTTCCTGATATTCGTTCTTGGAATGGTGCTTTAGGTCAATGATATTGCTTTTGTCCGAAACAAGGGACATCGGATCGATTTTCTTTTCACTATACTCATGTTTGGAAAGCCCACCATAGCCCCCGGAATATTGCACGCTGACGTGCCGAGGGTAATAGTTGGACCGGCCATTGATGCGGACCTGGTTGAGGAAAATGTTGTTGTGGTGGTTTACGATACTGCTTTTGGTGTAGGGGATATGGGACTCCTGCACATTATAGAGCTGTGTCACTGCATGGCCTGCTGAAGGCGAACACGACAATGTAAGTACTTCGTGCATTGGTCGGTGGTGGTGAAGAGTTGGATGGAAGTGTGCAGGAGTTTGAGAGAAGATGTGTACACCTGAAGATCCGTACACCACAAACAATCAGCCACGCCTTCGTAGTTGCTAGAATGAATCAAGAGGATGTATGAGTAGGTGGATTTAATGTTGAATTACTCGAATATGACGTGTTTCAAATCATTGATTTGTTCGGTTAAAGTCACGTGATGAGTCACGTGATTTACATGGTCATTATCTCTACACTTTACTTTATACGTACCAGTAATATTGTATAATAACAATACTATATTAAAATTAAGGCAATGGATTAGATTAATTTGGTAAGCCTTTCAAGCCCGATTCATAGCCTGAAGAAATTAAAAATGTCGCAGTCTAAAGTTATAGCACTAGGCTACAGTATACACCAAGCACATGACCATGCAGTTGAAAACAAATAATATCTTACTATTATCAAGGATCTTACTCACTGATATTCAGATAATCCCATTATCATCTCCAAAAAAAAAAAAAAATTATGCTGTCACTATTATGTATTTTCATCATACTATTGACATCACCATAAGAATCCGCAAAGCAGCTAACAAGATGAATTTATACTCAAACTGAGAACCAGTTATGGAAGATCAAATCTTTTTTTTTTCAAAACTTCCTCATACTAGCTTGAACTTAGCCAGGAAAAATCCTGAAACTTTTATGCTATTATAGTACAATTGTCATTCTGTTGTAGTATTATCGCGTGGAGCACCATAAAATTTCCCGAAAAGAAAATTGTATCTCATTTATGCCTGGAAAAAAAACTTAATGTAGACTTTAAGCCACTGAAGGCTTCAATTTTGTTAAGGTTCATTTCTGATGCAAATTGGTGGCAAGAATACGCAGCCCCGGGGCTTCTATCCAGTCCCGAACTATTGGTCATTGTTTCTTTTACCAATTTTTTTCTTTTTTTTTTTAAAAAAATCTACGTATTATAAAAATTTCACTCATGTCTAAGACACGCGAAGTATTTTAGAGAATTTTTAATATGGTGATTGTGGACAGTAAGTGAAAATAAGCATTTTGAAAGGATCGGTCACGTGACCGTTCAGAGGTCCCACTAATTCTTCGTACTAAACCTATCTGTTTACACGTTGGAACAATTATGAGCTCAAGACCTCTGAGAGTGAAATTAGGAGTTAAACAAAACCACTCTTCGAATTAAGCCATAATTTCTTACTTGTCGTTGATCTCACCTCGAATGGTTTCATTCTGGCCAATTCATCCGTTTTGGGTAAACAAAGTTTTTGAATGGGGTTTTTTTTTGACTATTATTCTTTAGGCATTCTTTCATTTAAAATATTTGTTAAGGTATTTTTGATTTCTACGAATCCTACTGTGCTGCAAAGATCATTAAAGGGCTCGCAAAGTACTTTCTTCAGGAACCATCCAATGAAAGATTCTGAACAGGTAGAGCACAAGACGTATCAATGAGAGACCAGTACAATAAAAGGAATTTCGTGACTAGATTAAGTCAGTAGGTGTGAAATTCAACACATAAGTTTTATCATGGAGCAGTTGACTTTTATAATAAAGCAGCAAGCTTTAAGGTAGAGTAGGCTTTATGGTAGGGTAAATTTTATGGCTGCAGTTATATTTTGCAGTTACAGTTCTCTTAAAGTTCACCAAATAAAATAAAATCAGCCACAAAAACCAAAGAGTTTGGGATAAAGCTTATGTGCAATAGAGAGTTGGGTGTATCATTCGTATCTATAGCGGACACTCAACCTCTAAGGTTTTCAAACGAAAAAAAAAAATGAAAAAAAAAATGAAGCAGAAAAGTTAGTAGGTCATGAAAAAAAAAAAAAAAGAAATTCACCAAGAAAGGACACATCAATATAAAAGGCCATTTGACTCAAATCGCCAGGTGTTACCACTGTAATGCACCCAAGTTCTGCGCGCAACATACTATTGTTTGCATTACTATGGTATACGAGGTCCAGTAATATAGGTACATCATTTATTTTTCTGCTCAGCTTTGGTTATTCAAAACATTCATGGTATATTTTGATTCTGGAAGTTGTTATATTTAATAGTATACTGGCTGATAATCTTGAATAAGAAAATATAGTTACGTTATTTTTTTTTTTAAGAAAAAAGAGTCTTAGTTCTTTCAACAAGGCTAACTCACTGGCTGAGCAATGGAGATTTAAAAGCTTTATTAGTATCACTTGTTAATGTTTAAACAACAGCTCAGACTATACTCGTGTCTGGTAGTGCGCGACCCATAAAGAGTCTGCTAATACTACTACTAAACCTATTCAAGCAGCACCATATCTCCAGATTTTTCACCAATGCAAACAGTTAAATTTAATGTTCCCAATAAGACAAAGTAAAGAATGACTGGTGACCACCACATAAAACAATACAATAAAAGTACTCACGTGACCTAACAATAATAAGCTACAATAATGTTATGCACACGTGACCTGAATATTATGCTGAGGATCACGTGCGTTATCACATGACACGTACTATGCGAGATGCCACGCACACGTCACCTTACAACAACTCAACCACCATGTTGATACTCGTGTTCCTACTTCTTTTGTCGCTTCTGGCAGCAGGAATAGACCCTTATGAAGTGCTTGGAATTGACCGTTCAGCAGACGAAAAAACTATCAAGTCTGCTTACCGCCAATTGTCGAAGCAGTATCACCCAGACAAAAACAGCTCCCCGGACGCCCACGACAAGTTCATTGAAATCGGAGAAGCATATGACATTCTCAGTAGCCCAGAAAAAAAGGAGAACTATGACCAATTCGGTGATCCTGAAGGAATGGGCGGAATGGGAATGGGCGGTATGGGAGGATTTGGTGACTTTTTCAGCCAGTTCCACCATGGCCATGGAGGTGGCCGTCCAGGAAAACCCAGAGGCCAGGACACCACTGTGGAGTTGAATGTTCCACTTAAGGACTTTTTTCAAGGCCGTGATATAGAGTTCGGCCTCAAGATGAACGATATCTGTGAGTCCTGCACAGGAAGCGGAAGTGCCGACGGCAAACGCAAAAAGTGTACGAAATGTGACGGATCAGGAGTGATTTTGACCCAGCAACAGCTTGGTCCGTTCATTTCACAGTTTCAATCGGCCTGTGACAAATGCAAAGGTTCAGGATCAACCATTGAAAACTTGTGCAAAACGTGTCAAGGCTCAGGAATTCATGACAACACCCGTACCTACAGCATTTTCTGTGCCCCAGGTACCCCACGGAATCACGTGCACACCATGGAAGGTGAAGGTAACCAAAGTCCCGACTGGACTCCAGGAAATTTGCATTTTCGGTTCAAAGAAAAAGCCGGGCAAAACTGGGGCTATCGTCGGATCGGCAATAATCTATACCGTACCGAGGTTCTTCTGGCGAAAGAGGCCCTTTTGGGAGGCTGGTCGCGCAAAATTGCCAAATTTGATGGTGAGGAAGTAGAACTTCTGCGGAAAAAGGGCATCAGTGTGAAGGACGGTAGCGTGGATGTTCTTGAGGGGCACGGTATGCCTGTTTTTGGTGACGACACCTATGGTAAGCTTTATGTGGAGTACCGGATTTTGCCGGGACGTGGAAGTTCTTCGGAAAAGGATGAGTTGTGAAACTTGCATTTGCTTATCTGAAATCGCCACGCTGAAATCTGCAACCCGCTATAAATTGCATAATTGGACTAGGAGATTCAAATTGAATTATAAAGGGAAAATAGGGTGTTGAGATAGGAGTTTTTGCGAGAGTTGACTTTAATCTCCTTTGATTAGTCCAGATGGTTGCCTATATACAGGCTTATTCGACCTTTTTGGCGTGACTTGTTTTCTTCGTTTTGAAACGATTAAAAAGTCCTTGTACCACCAAAAAACATCCTAAAAACAATGCCGCAAAGGTCACGCCATTGGCTCGGCTGGAGTTCTGCATTGCATTTGGAATGGCCACCGAAAGCTGGCCTGCGTCTTGCACGTGGTAGAAGACGGAATTTTCTGTAAAGAACTTTTCGTAGGTGCCGCCAAGATAGTGAAAATTGTCGAATGGCGATTGCTTCAACAGTAATGCATCTTCTAAGACTTCACATGCGTAGAAAACCGAAGGTTTATCAATAGTCACGTGCGTAATGGCTTCCTCTTTGGGAAGTTGATACCGGGAATGAAGCGTCATGTCGAAATTTAAGTGTTTCACTTTCGTGATCAGCTTTAAAAATTCCTTCTTGGGTTCAAAAAGAAGCTCGTTTCCCCATTGTGGCACGGAATACTCGGGAAGTTCCAAGTTTTTCGGCCCGTAATTGGCCACAAGTGAAAGTTCTGCCGGCATTTGGTATGGATCCAAAAAGACAGATTTTTCTAACGTCATGTATGTGTAAAGCTGACAGTTGGAAACATCGCTATCAGTTGGTTCCTCCACATATGCATTCATCGACAAGACTGGGTGCAAGCCATTCTCCACAATTTTCGACAGAGCTTGGGCTTGAATTTTACGATGACGAGGCTTGATGTGGAATAATGTCTTGGTTAATTTGTCTGATTTTTCGGTCTCGTCGCCCATAATAACCCTTCCTCCAGATAAAATAATGTCATCGGGCTCAGACTGGTCCAAAACAGAAAACACGCCTATCTCAGTACGATGAGGCGGGTTGGAAATGATGGTTTCTGGGGTGTGGGAAAGCCATTTAAGGGTGAACTCGTCTTCGGAACGAAAATAGTCGATTTTCAGCCAATTCTGGGGCATTTCGAGTCCGGAAAAAATACCTGGGAAGTCTGTAGCGCTAGAATGGTAATAGAACGAGTTGTATGCCAAAATAAACTCTTCCGAACTGATTTCAATGCCCAATAACTCATGTAGTATACGCTCCAATTGGCCATAGAAGGTATCTTTGTCATCAGCAACCCGAAGACCTTGTGGCACAGCATAAACATGCAAGCCTAGGCCAAAGTTATACGAAAAAGGGAAGCTGCTGTGGTCGTCGTCAGTGCTTATCTGAATTCGGAGATCTTTGATGTGTGAATACTCGTCACCAAACAGACCGGTGAGTCTCTGTTCCTGTACATAGTCTCCCTCTGGATCAAGTTCAAGTCTGGTCCTGCTAACCAGCTTCACAGGATTACTATTTTGGTGAATATATGTGATCCGGCGTCTCATACTCGTCTGGAACTAGTCAGTAGTGAGTGGTGCGAGATAAGTGCGTGTAGTGTGGGGCGGCACGTGACAAAAACACGTGACATTTTCGTCGTTTTCCGCTAGATGATTGATTTATTAGTTAATTGCATACATTTCAATACGTCATAGTGATACAAAAGATATACAGTGGTAAACTCAGATATTGTAGACATGATCATTTAGGTGGTGGTATATGCAGGACTCATTCTTTGATATAATAATTTACATTATTTTAGGTTTTTGAAAACAGTTAAGGAAATCCAATTCAATAAGAATTTTAGAATTTTAGAATAAATTAATCCTGGTATAGTATTTTTGTTTAGTCGTCTTTTTGTCTAGTATAGGCCAAGTGCGTGTATGCAGGTGTTACATACCTTACCAATACTTTTCAGATTGATTTACGCTCAGTAAATACATAGCACTGATTTTGTTTTTGTTTTCTTTTTGATCGATTCATGGGGTGAACGCAGTATGATTCAAGGGCCTTTTAAGATTTTTGGAAAGTGTACTGCATATAACACGATGTATGTCTTTATGAGAATGAATCTTCTTGTGGCTTAACAAAACCGCAAAAAAGATATATATATATATAACTTAATTGACTCTTATTGGTCAATATGTTGTTAAGATTCCTTAGCCTATCTCTGCTTTTTTCTTCAGCAAGATCCGATGATTTTACTCTAATGGAGAACCCTATATTGTTAATACGCATGTGGCAGGTGTATAAGAGCTAGAAAGTTAGGGATTGGATGATTTTTTTTCGAGAAAAATCTTGCGGTTCTTGTATCTAGTTTTGTATGGGATTTCATGTAAACAAGATAGCTGTTTATTGAAAAACTGAGCCACATTTGGTGTTATGGTGATATTATGGCGTAGGACATGATAATATGGCTGCGCACTACCCATGGTAAAGTACACGAGACTTATTAAACCGTAACTCAAAGTGAAGGCTTAATTATAGTCATATTTTAATTAAATTAACTTAAATAAGCCCTATGTCTCTGTTTTTTTTTTGTTTTTTTTTTTAGAACTCAGGCTCTAAAATGTATGGTCGTGTTCCACCCATAATGAGTTGATACTCTATTTATTTGTCATATTCTTTTCATGTAGTACTAGAGAAATTTTTATTCATAATCCGGCAAAATTATACTAGCAGTTGTATATAAAAAAATATTCATATTCATTCGTAGTGATTTCCTAATTGAGACTATTACTAACTAATGGCTGTAGAGTCCTGGACATAAACACCTCGAAATTATAATTCTCCAACGCCTGGCCATTATAACAAGAGAGGAATCTTATAAATGTCCACTGGGGTACATCCAGGCTGAGCATCAGCATCGAACAGGATCCTGGTGAAAGTATTAGTCACGTGATCCGGTCCATCTCCAAGGACGGCACAAGCATAAAAGTTTTTGTTAATGACCTTTTTGTTGTCATCAAATTCAAAGGGCATAGTTGCATCTTCCTGTCCAAAACCCATCCACTTCGAATCCACTTGTCCTACAAAAGACCGGTTTTCGAAGGTTCCTGTATATGCGAGCTTACCGTCCAAGTGGAAGGGCTGAGCCATGTATGGGTGACCGAAGCCCAAAACAACGTAGTCATCATCGACAGATTTTCCATAGAGACGTCTTAATTGTCCGTCAACTTTAGCGGCAAACAAGATTCCCGAACACTTTGCAAGTGCAGCAGAAGCGAGAAAAGCAGAGATAAAGGTAGTAGATTTCATTGTTTTTGGTGGGGGGTTTTTTTTTTCGGTTAAAATTTGGTTTTTAAAAATTGAGAGTTGTTGATTGGAGATTGGAGAGTTGAGATTGTTGATTGTTGGTTGTTGATATTGAAAGTATTTCCAGTTGCTGGGAATGGCTCTTTTATAGCTGGAGCTACCCCACTTGCACTGTCCTTCCCCTCCCTTCACTATCACAGTTCTCTACTGTTACCCCACGTTACAATTAAGCTTTTCGTCAAAGTATTGTTCCCCACTAAAATCGATCACTCTCTATACTGCTGATGTTTATTTTCTAAATTTGCAACGGTCACGTTTTGAGGGGTATACTCGAGGTGGTCTATAATTGTATGGGACAATAAGAGACGGCTGCGAACAATGCGACTGAGAGACGAGTAATATAATGTAAACTCCTGCATATATCACCGTCGTGTCATCAATTTGGGAATTTCATATGCTCGACATCTGACGACAAGACTATAGAGTTTTCCACTTTATGAACCTAGGACCCTTTAACATTCCAGAAACTTCTTCTTTAATTTTAACTTTCCTTTGGGTCTTCCACTATTATATCTCTTGTGTTTTCATATTTCTTTCTTCCAAAAAATATGTCCTGTTAATTCACATATTTCTAATACTATCCTGGATATTACTATGCTCCCTTACTCGACAATAGACTGACCGTGCTTTGTCTTCGAGAGGGTGAAGAATAAAGAGCTCGAGTGGCCTATATGCAGGATACAGCATTATTGGGATCAGACCTGTACAGTAAATCCATTTTAATGCAAGGTTGTATGTAATTATTAAGGACTGTTTTGTGGCATTTCGTGATCTGAATGCATTACTAAGCAATAAAATGTTTCTATAGTTAGGTACTTTTTCGTCACTGCAGACTGAGATTTTACTGTGAGAAAACTTACTACCTCATTATTCCACTACCCTAGCATTTTATGGTCTAGATTTGGCGTAAAAGGTTTTTATTATAGTGACGAAGCCTGAGATAGGTTCGACAAAAATTCTAATTCAGTCATTACCGGTCGGTATCGGTTGGTCTTTCTATTGTCAATACACTCCAACTAACACCCCCAAACTTTCCAACTTTTACAATTTTCTATGAGGATTTTGATTTCCTTATTTCTTTACATAAACGTACACTTCACTAATTAAGCATAGGATCTCGTGTCTTAATTAGTGCTTTGAGTATTTTAAGCAACATGAATTTTGTGAGTGTTACAAATAAGCATTATATACTATTCTTAGTTTCGTGTATATTGTAAAATTAGAGCTTAATACTAATACTTAATTTATCATGAAATCTAAAAATATATGTACTGATAAATTTAAGTTTTACCACAAGCCACAAATAAAGTGTAGATGCTATTTTTATTTTGGATTAACCCTAATAGAATTGCCGAATAGATATTCTTTGTATGCTTCTCTACATCTTCGTGGTAAAACTTCTACAGCAATGTACACAACACTATACAATACAATATACAGTGTACACTCATACCCATAATTTTGATGTGAATTTTATCGAGATAACCTAAATCTTGGGACGATGAATTATTATTAGCATTTAAAAAACATTGGTAACAGTACCTTCTTTAATTATAGCAACATAAACATTCTCTAAAGAGTACCTGAATAATCAAATATAGTAATTTTTTACTTTTTTTTTTTTGATTTTTGATTTTCTTCTTTTCAACAAAAGTATAATTTATTTAATTGTATAAAAATGTCTTGAAGGTTTGGTAGAAACCGAACATGTAATGATGACTGATGTTGAAAATCCTTTCATACTAGCATCTAACATAAGCAATTCTTGCAATTATAAATTTTCTATTATTAGTATTTTCTAGTGTAAGGCAAAATACTTAATTTTCAGTTCTGATTTGTGGATGACTTTTAAACGAATTAATCTTGGGTCACTCAAATGATTTAAGACTAGAGGCAGGAACCTGGCTCCCTCACAAAGTTAGTTAGTGACAGATCTGCCAATCGTAAGCATGAAGTTCTGTATTGGTAGTGTACTTCCCATAATGGGTTTGTTTGCTACGATACTACACCACTAGACTACTATTATTTTTCTGCAATGTAGTACTCTCCTCTTCACCGTTTCAAACCCCAACCATTTTATAGTAGAACAAGTGGAAATAGAGTTAATACCGTGATACCTCTTTTACTCAAACTAAACACTCATCGAACTTTTAGAACCATTTATATCTGTATTTAAAGCATATTACAATTTGAATCATAGCTCCCAAATTCATTATAAAGTGTGGGATTCTCTATAGCAAACTTGGGTGTCCTGCATATAAGCATTACAACCTTAATTTCTAATTTCCAAAAGAGAAAATCTATTCCATAACGAATTGTAGTAATAAAATTTCGTTAATTTGCATTGGTAGGTGTTCCAGAGACTGTCAGTTTGAGCGGCCAATTCCCAACATGGTCACGTGACAGACATTTTCACATGCAATTTTTCGCACTATAAAGTGCTTGCATTCCACCTACTCCACACTCTAACCAAGTATGTATTTATGCAGTGACACCAATTGGAGCCAGGCATCTGGTCAGTCCGTCCCGTATCATGATCTGATTTAAGAATTCCGTTTTTTGTCTGTTTCAGTCTGTTTAAGTTGGTTTAAGTGTGTTTCAGATTTAGTCAGATTCAATGGTTAGTTTGTTGTTTCAGATCCAAATTTCAGATCCAAAGATCAAATTCGAGGATCAAATTCGAGGATCTGTTTCAGTATGGTTTCAGATTCAAGAATCTATTTTGATACTGTTTCAAATCAAAGAATTTAGATTAAATACTGTTTCACCTTCTTGACTGGCTTAGCGGGCACAGATTCGCATTGTTTCCGGTTTAAGCATTCTTTATAATGGATCATCAGACTCAAAATCAATTTTAGTACTACATTTGTTTAACTTCCGTTTTATGTTTGTTTCAGGATAAGACCAGGAATCACGACACTGATATCTTCATAGTCCCATTTCACAAAATTACATGGTTCATGTTATACTAACCACAGATCATGAAGTCTAGTCAGGTGACATATCTTGTGCAGAACTTTTCCCAATTCGTGGAGTTTACTCCCCAATTGAAATATGCCCTTTTGACAATCGTTTTCAACCCTGTCTTTTGGAACATTGTGGCCAGACTTCAGCACAAGACCAACTTTTTGTCTAAAGCCGTGGGTGGCCCTTATAGAGGTTGCTACCTTTTGGCATTAACCATTTTTTCCTTAGGAATCTACCGTGACCACGTGTACCACGAGGCTTTGTTGGCACAGCCCACTTACCTTCCGTTATTGACGTCGGATGTGGTCAGATACTCGGCATATGCCATTTTTGCCTTTGGCAATGTGCTTGTTTTGTCGTCCATGTGGGCCTTGGGTGTGACCGGCACCTATTTGGGTGACTACTTTGGCATTTTGATGAAGGAGAGAGTTACTTCTTTCCCTTTCAACATCAACAACAATCCAATGTATAACGGGTCCACGCTTTGTTTCTTGGGAACGGCCTTGTACTACGGAAAACCCACTGGAATCTTGGTTTCGGCTTTTGTTTTCATCATGTACAGAATCGCCTTGCTCTTTGAAGAGCCATACACTGCTAAGATCTACTCTGCCAGAGAGAAGACCGAGTAAGTTTATGCTGGTGCATTAGAATAAAGGAATTATGATGACGTGTTGATTCTCGGAAATGATTAGTTCTTGAATTGGACCAAAAGTGACGATGGTCTATTTGAAGTGATAGACAGAGCCCTTCTACAGATTATCTGCTCTACAGAGTATCTGTTCTACAGAGTGATCACTATGAAGTGGTCATGAATATGAGGTGACGTTTAGAGTGACGAAGAAAACTAGAGAAAAATGTATGGAGAAGTGATGTACGAAAGACTGAATGATTATGACTGAGTGGCCATTACTGTGCTTTTAGAGAGTCAAATTTGATCCCCTACTTATAGCTTAGTTAAGTCTATATATTGAATATCCTAGTACAAGTCAGAGTGTGATGTATTAATAGTGATACTGATTATTATATATTTTTGATAGCATTATGATTTTTTAAAGTGATGTATTACTCATCCAAAGTTCTGCTTATTGGTGATTAAATAGTGTGTTCTATAGTCACGTGATCAACAGTCTGTACAAAAATTTAATATTAATTGATTATGTAAAACTTGAAGCTAATTATTAGTTATTCAAGATTAAAATTTTTCAATACTCCAATCTCACAATTCTGTCAAAATTTATATTCGTCGTTAGTCTAAAATACACCATACATTATATGCTGAGTTGCCTGCAGGACAGTTTATTCTAAGCATTTTATTCTATGCATTTTATTCTATACATTTTATCATATTCCACCTTTTTTGCTTTTTGATGAAGAGTATATAAGATTCACGGTGACATTTTGAGCTTCTTTTATAAAACTTCAACTAGGGTATGCTAAAGGAGAAGTGTACCTCTGTACACCACAAGCAATGAACTACCCGTACGAACTTCCACTACAATAATTCCAGTGCTATAATCCTCCTCCTACTGCATCCGTATTATAGATTTACATTCCATATTACTTATAGTGATGTGAGATCTAATTATTACTGATTTTTGAATATTAGTCATATATGGATTATTAGTCACCCCAGTCTCCTTAAGTCAAATCTAGTATAAGAACATTTCTTCGGCCCCTTGTGAATATGTACAGCTTAAAATATCTGGATAAAGGGTAATTGTAAAAATACATAGTGTATACGAAATTGCTGATGTGACGTAGTATCACTTGTATTCTCTATTATGTAGTAGTATCTATTTAATATGGGAGTACACCACAGCACAAGAAATCCAAGGTGCTCAAACAGAAATTTTTAAAACAGAAAGAAACACTGTATAAGCTAACTCAAAGACTTTGGATCTGATACCGAATCATAGGAAGTAGTGGTGACGGGTTAATGCTTGTATGCAGGATATGGATACTTTGATAATCATTTATTGGGCAGAAACATTGCAAACAGATTCTATACTTACATCGAATACCATAGATTTTTTCATTAGACTTTTATGTAAACAATTTACTATAAAAGGATTTTATGAATGGTAGACATTGATTTTAGTATTGATAACAAGTTGCGAATTCGCAGTAATCTATGAACACACAACCGAAGAAGAGTATAATAATACAACACCCACCCTTGGCAAATCAATTTATGAAGCCATATTAAATACAATATTAATCTTCATAAATTTATTCCAGCATATCGGAATTCAAACACAGTGAAAAAAAAAACATTTCACTTGTCTTTTTTTTTGTGGTAAGGCAAAGGTTGATGCACATCCACACATTCCGTTTTGGGTATATTTGTATCACCGATAAAAAAAAAACCACGCTCATGGCCATGAAATGTTTTCACAATTGGAACTGTGGACGTTCCTAACAGTTTGTTTTCGGTAATAGGCTCAATCATATCTTTTCCATTTTGTTTCATTTTTTATTTTTTTTTGTTTTCTTGGATGGATCGTAACAGTACAAAGCAAGCCACAGTCTAAATCCACCAACTCCGGTTCCAAATACAGTATTTTTTTTTTTAAAAATTATTAAAATCAACGAGGCAGAATGTTCAAACCATACTAAGTAAAATTAAACCACTCAAAAGTTCGACAAATTACTGTTTTTAATACTAAATAAAGATTTCCCATATGCAGGTTATTTCATATCCTTGATCCTTAACAATCTCTAAGTCGTAAGTACGAAACTTTTTTTTTAAATTCTTGGTCTGCTTAATTTTGCTAATCTGGTTTAAAACATATTACCGCACTCGTTTGAATGGTATTCAAAAAGACTGTAGTCTTGACTTACTAAACTACACAGTGGTTTTGTAGCTATACTATACACTTTTATATTCTTTATAACGTATGTTGTCCTAAACTTACATTCGTTGATGGTGCCTCAAAGAGAAGAATCGGAGTGGCTTATATACTTTTGAGAGAACAGTGGGTTTGAAAAACTCTGCCCCTGAACAATGGTAAGGATTGTTTGCCGTATCACCATTGCAACAATATTAGGACTGAGCGGCGTCATAATACTATTCATAGGGTAGTGCAATGTCTATGGTGGTTCTAAAAACTAGTACTACGATATACTATACTACACTACAAATATATTACTAATATACAATACCATACTACTACAGTACTACAGTGTTTTTCAAAAGTATTTAAACCAGCCTCCAGATTTAAGAATTCATAATATTCAATCCTTGTGAAAGTTGGTGTTTGAAACATTATGACATGTGGTTTGAAAGACGGTGTGAAGGGGTATGAAGCTTTCTCGAGTTGTTGGTTTGTTTAGCTTTGTTAGTTCTGGTTCCAAAAACATTTTGCCCCCCACTGGTATGAATAGTTTTGAAAGACACTGTATACTATACTATACTATTTTTGTATGGTATCCACAGTTTCAGATATGTACGAGATTCTAAGTTCCCACTGTTCTAGTTATAAGGAGGCTTTATTCTGTACCTTTTTTTATTTTTTCAACGTTTCAGTTCATAGTAATTATCATCAATCTCTGTCTCTAGTTCTCTCCCTCATTCTTCCGTACACTTTCTCTCCCTCACTTTTTCTCTAGTACGGTTTTTCTACCTACATATCCCTCTCACCATGATTTCCCTTCTCTCTTTATTATCACTATCTCACTTACTCTTTATCTTCACACTCACACACTCTACCTCTTCAAATACACCATTTACACCCTTCTATCTCTTTCTTCTTTGATCTACGACTTTTCCTCATTGTATTATCTTCTTATGGTTTGATCTCACACACACATACACTCTTTCCCAGTCTCACTTCCTCTCGTATTCATCTGTACTTCTTCTTTAGGTGTCTTACCCCTTTTTGATTTGAATTAATTCTATCATCTATAAAGAGCCTCTGTCGCCAGCGACAGCCACTATGCAAAATCAAAAGCGGACGAGCCCTTCCGCTCCTCGACATACTTTAGCGAAAGCGACTGGAACTTCTCGCTCTGCGTATAGAAGTAAAGCCCATTCATGGACCCTGGGGCTATGCGCGCTTTGGATCCCGGCCGACGGTCTTGGGGACCACTACCCATGTTCAACACAATATAGTAAAAGCCCTCAAACGAGGCTCCCGTCAACTGCTTGACACGTGAGTCGGGGAGAAGAAATTCCTCCTTCCACCGCATGTAGATGTACAGAGGGTCTAGTTCACCCATTTGGATGAGGCGTAGTCTTTCGCGGAGATCGTCCTCATCGTAGTTATTGGGACACCCCGTCAACTTCTTCCAGTGCTCGAGGTCATTCTTAGGAAATGACGACCAGTTGTTTTCCTCGGTGATGAACGAATACCTCTTATGTGCCTGCAGGCCAGAAGAGCCCCATTCCAGTCGTTGGAGGGGGTTATTAATGATCTCACCTTTGAAACACGTGGTTATGAGCGGATGCTCGTCTGTGAGCCCGGAGATCTGGAAGAATCCCGTCACCACGGAACTCTCCAAATCCACGGTTTTGAGCTCCACTTGAATAGCATACCTCGAAGATCCGCTTTGTTGCCTTCCAATAAATTTGGCGTTAGGCCGTAAATATGTATTTTTTAGCACTGGAGCCCGGGGTATTTGGGGCTGGCCCTCCATAAAATACCGGGTACACGCATCCTGCTCATAATCTAGTTCGACTAGCCGACTTCTCGCTTGGGGGTTTTGCGGTTGGCCTGCTTTTGGGAGCTGGAATATTGATCTGTCGAATCCAGAGGCATTAATTTCAATCCGTTTGGGTTTGTTTTTGTCCCACTTTCGATGGAGAGGGATTTTGGCGGCTTCAATTTGGGCTTGAGAAACGGGCATTTTGACGTGGTTAAATGATTAAATCGGTAAGAACGATGGGTATTTCAGATGAATTTCAAAATGCTTTTATTTGTGTTTTGGACTTGTTTCAAAAGAATAGAATTGAATTTATTCGAGTTTCAGTCAAGTTATTCTTGATTGGATTCGAGGGTATAAGCGGAAATATTCGAGGATCGGCTGGAATCAGGGGCGGTTGTTTCAGTGTGGTTTAAGGTACTTCCACTAATTACTTATGTTACGGACTGGCAGTTTGTTCTGGCAGGAGTTGAAGTTTTATTATGCAAGCTCGATTGGGCAAGAATCTAATCGGCCTGGGACTTGTTAGGCGCTGTACCACTCTGATAGGGGAAGTTGCAGGAACGATATATGTGTTTCAGGCGAGTTTCAGATCTGCAACACAGATCTGTTTCAGATACGTTTGAGGTTGGTTTCAACGTTTAAGGCTGTAAGTTGACGAAAGGGAAGGGGGGGGGAAACGCTATGTTTGCGGGCCGGCTTGATAACGCAGAGCAAAGTGGATTTCTGCGCAGACTCCGTGCGCGGAGCACGCAAGAAGGTCGGACATATCGGGTGGAGTGATAAGCACGTGCGATATGAGCACGTGTCCAATGGTCACGTGAAGATTGCACCTGCACAAGCAAATAAACCGGTTTTTACACGTGAAATTTTGAGCATGTGACCGCGCACGTGCAATTCACACACGTGAATAGCAACACACGTGACAAACGTACTCCCTAACCATGAATGTTCCTTCTACACCACTCCATTCGGGGCCGGATGAGGAGGTGACTTTGCCTACCGAGCTGATGCCAACCAATGATATTGACCTAAACCCCGAGCTTGATGAAAGCGATACTGAGTTCAACACCCCCGAGCCTCGGGCCTCGGGGCATCGGATCTCGGCATGGACTATACCATTTGAAGACGCTTTTCTGGGCTTAAAGGAAGAATTTAACAGAAAGGAAGGAGAACTCATCCTGCATACACAGCAGAGTAAGTTCGTCTCTTACACGGATGGGGAGATTCTCCATATCCAGAGGAAATTTATCAAGTTCCAGGCCAACCCCGAAAATGCATATCCACTTGAAACGTTGCTTACGGATGTAGGCCACGTGATGGACTTTATATGGCGGTCGGTCAATTCAAAGACGGTGTTGTTTGGCCAGGAAGAGTATTATCTCCGGATTCTCGGAGATATGGAAGAATGGCTCGAATACTATGCATTTCCAGCAGCTTCTCACGTGACCTTCTACGTTCAATTCTTCAATTTCTTCCAGAAAATCGATACCCATGTGTCATTTTTGGTGGATGGGTACGAGACTGCACATAACACCCTATCCAAGCTTAGCACTACAGAAAAGGTTCGGCTCTCTCCTTTGATTACCCGTTTGAGGTTATTGATCATTTCTAAAATCGACAATGTTCGTGAGGAAGGTCTTAGCGATATTATGGATCTTGAGATTGGGAGATTGTTTGAGGGTCTTTTAGAGCGTTTCTAGATCACGTGATGAGGACCGAATAAAATTAATGAGTTTTACAAAATCAAAATAATTGAACGTTCGATTTTAATGAATAGTCTAAATACGAAGAAAGCCATTGGGTAAATGGATTGATTGCTTTTTTTTTTCATCTTGATATTTTGAAATGGTAATGCTTACGTAATCAAGAATCACATTATACGAATATGAGACTATTTCATGACTGGAATATATGGGAGTATTCAATAACAATAATATATTACAAGATTACGGAAAATTATATAGACAAGTTTTTAATGTATTATGTTTGTGGTTGTTACTTTTATTGGGTAGTACACTACCTTTGGAGATTATTAAGGATACGCTGATAAAACAGCCAATTCGATACCATTCAGAAACCTATATCTTTGGTGAATTAAGAGAGTATCACAGAGTTTAGTTATATTAAGTAAATCATATCCTCCTTTCTCAGAGTGTGGTTTCAAAAGGCTGAGTATATGCAGGAAATGAATATAAAGTCCATAGATTCTCCTAGAGCATTATGCTATAGATTTATGGTATAATAAATGGTATAATAAATGGTATAGTAAATGGTCTAGTAAATGGTATAGTAAGTTGAATAATATATGGTATAAAATATGATATAATACATGTATACATTTATGGTGTTGGATCGTGATAATCATTTTATTACTGTACGGTCTAGATACCCTCCTTTTAATATGATCAACATATCATGGTACAATTCGATTTTATTGTATGATGAGTATACAATTTTGTAGTATACTCTATGGAGCGTGCTTATATGCAGGGTTTTCAAAACTATTCAAATCAGGGCAACATAATGATTCAAGCCAAGAAGAAAGAATTGTTCAAAGCCACCCCATGATAACCATTCAAATCATACTAGCAAAATCAAACCGATAATTCAAAATTTTGTTTCGTACACTTCCATAATAAATTGTTGTATACAGGATACCAAGGAAAACCAGTTCATGTTCATATTCCGTCACCAGTTTGACCCATCATATCTAGCTATTGGTGTAAGTAGTCAACAGTGCAAGTAGTCAACAGTGCAAGTAGTCAACAGTGCAAGTAGTCAACAGTTCAAGTAGTCAACAGTTCAAGTAGTCAACAGTTCAAGTAGTCAACAGTTTAAGTAGTCAACAGTTTAAGTAGTTAACAATCAATACTACAAGATTCCCAAATCAAATTTAGTGTATACACGAGGCAAATATCCAGGTTTAACATTCAAAATTTCATTGGAATATTGAAAACTAATGAAAGTTGGTGTTTGAGACATTACGACATATGGCTTGAAAGACTTGCGACAGGGGTCGGAAACTTTTCAAATTATTGGAATTGATTTGATTAATTTTTAATACTTCTGGTTCCAAAAATATTTTACCCCCCTTGGTTTGAAAATAGTTTTGAAAAAAACACTTTCTATGTGGAATATATTTTATGTATATTACTACACATGGTTGTAGATTTTATCTGAGTGCGCACTCCAACTTCATCACATCAGTCATTTAGATAACATAATAATAATGTGGCCGTGGAGTCAGAAGGACGTGGCC
Source organism: Metschnikowia matae var. maris (assembly GCA_002370695.1). Taxonomy (NCBI): domain Eukaryota; kingdom Fungi; phylum Ascomycota; class Pichiomycetes; order Serinales; family Metschnikowiaceae; genus Metschnikowia; species Metschnikowia matae. The sequence continues at coordinate 26,407 of NKZH01002050.1, forward strand.
CAGGAAGTCGCACCCAGTCTCCAACAATTCTATAATCAGAATGAACCACAGCATAAGCACTTGACCGATACCCAACGGAACACCCAGATCGGGAAGGTACTAGCGAGACAATCGGAAACGTACGACCATGAGTTGGAAAAACATAAACTCCAGGAAAATGGGCGTACGGTTGCGGCCATCAACTGTGCTGAGCTTCAACAAGCGGTGGTGGAATGTTACCGTGGATGGTCGTTTCTTCGGGGCAACGAGTGTTCGGCAGAGATAAGCCGGACCACCAAATGCCTTGATGTGCAACAGAGGGCGTTAAAGACTTTGCGCTATGAAAACTGCTACTCGAAGAATCATTGTCGGCAGATCAAGGCTGCTGTGGATGTATTGTTCACAGAAAACTTTGGCCGTTTGGGCGAGGGCTTAGATGAACCCTCCAGTCACGTGCGCTTCGATTCTGACTTGGACCTTTTGTTTTCCGTCATCTGGAAGTGATTTTCTTGTTCCTGTATATATTAAGAGATGGTCATGAAGATTATATTGATTGGACTAGAGTATAGTCACAGTAAGTTCACAGTAAGTTCACGGTATGGTGGAGAATACAGAACTTGTTATAGTATAAGCCATAGTTAATAAAAAGGAGAAGTACATTTACTATTGTCATAACTCATTTACTATTGTCATTACTTAATTTTGTACTAAAAAATGGCGAGGTTATCATGTCCAAAATTTATTTAGGCCAAAATTGTTATGTTCTTTATAACGTGGGTTGTCCTAAACTTGTATTCGTTGATGATTTTTCAAAGAGAGGAACCGAAATGGTTTATATAACACTTTGAGAAAAACGTGGCACAGAAAAATGTGGCACAGAAAAAATATTGGCACAGAAAAACTCTTTACCAGACCAATAGTAAGTATTGTTCTATAATTCTGGAATATTCGAAGAGGGCCTCTCTTTTACAAGTTGTCATGATGACCAAAAGTCGTGTCACGGCATTTCCAGTACACACTACTATAATCCGATTACAACCATTTTTTGTATTGACTGCTGTGATTCAAAATTTATAAATTGATAGCATTCTAGATAGAAACATCACATGATAAAAATTACAATCTATGGTGACTATGACTAAGATGTTGGAACTGAAATGAGTTACCCAGTTCAGCAGACTTTTTTGGGACCAATGACGCTCCACGTGCACGAGGCTGACGGCACACCATATGAGCATATTGTGGATATCAAAGATACCATTGTCAAGTTTGATGTGCAGTACAACACCAAGTTTAAACGACTTAAGAAGAATAAGGATGATGGGGATGTACTGATGTTCTCGAAGCTCGGAGACGTTTTGGAATCTCCTCAAGAGGTTCGTGACTGGAAGCTTGAAGAAAGGCTTAAACAGGATGAAGAGTTCTTGGACCCGTTCGAGTGGATTCCCGATATCAAAAGAGCTAAGGCTTGAGGGGGAGCACTGCGCGGTATTCCCAATCACAGATCATCTTCAACAGCTCGCCACTTCAGGGGGAGTAAATCTCGCCTCAGAAGAATCTGACTCTGACTTGAGCGATTTCGAGAAAAGAGACATAGAACTAGTACAGTGTTTACAGATGAATTCCTGTGATGTGTTGACGTTGATTAATCCGTCAGACATTGATTGGGTTCGAATGCTACAGGCTCAACCAAATGATGTCGAAACTGTTCCCACGAGCTATAAAAAAAAGCCATGCGTCTGAAAGGGAGGCTCAGGTGGAAAGAAGCGTGTGATAAAAAGAGATGTTCTCTCATGATAAGAATGAAACATTTGAGTTAGTCGAACTACAGGAAAGAGCAGAAACCAATAGGTTCCAAATGGGTATTCGTGTTAAAAGGATAATGAGAACAAGACATGTGGTCTTGGGGGCCTTCTGGAAGGAAGATATTAAGTAACAGGAAACATGATGCTCCCTTGTGATAGGGTCAGTGTGTTTAAGAATAGTCTGAGCTATTTCAGTGAAGCAATGGTTTAGCGATTGGATAGAATATGTGCTCAGGAAAGAGCTGCATGAAAGTGTGAATAAAAGCTTATGCTTGCAGCAAAGACAGAGAGATCTNGGAAAGAGCTGCATGAAAGTGTGAATAAAAGCTTATGCTTGCAGCAAAGACAGAGAGATCTGATATTGGTTAACATAGTTCTTTGGTTCAACCAGTATTACATATACTAAGTGTTTTCAAGGATTCACCAGTACTTGTAGCAAGCATTTCTATTCAGTGACTACACAGTCATTATATACTGGTACTGATAGTCTCTATATTGTATCTATAGTTAGTGTTCTACATATTGTATCTATAGTTAGTGTTCTACATATTGTATCTATAGTTAGTGCTCTACATATTGTGGATCCTCCAACAGATAGACTTCAGTACAGTCGGTAGCAGTATAGGAGCCCTGTGTTGGGTACCAACTGTTGATTAAGTCAATAATAATAGTGGTGGTCTCTATACATTGACCATCGCTGGATGAAATTTGGTACACCATACCGAAGGTTTTCGTGATTTTTCGTGATGTGTACTTGATGGTAGGAAACAACTTTCATTGGGTCATCTTATTCCAATAGACAATCTTCATAGGATAATCGCCATCAAGTTGGTTTCTGACAAGCGCAAGTTGTAAGAATTAGAAAACCCCTATTTATCTATCTATCCAGTATGTATTTAACCATAATCTACAATTACCTATCCATCTAGCATCATTTCTTCACATATTCATATCTCCGTATATTGAGATTTCCACAAATTGACATAATAAATACACAAATTTACATATATACATATCTACATATTGACAAATCTACATCCATAATTCTATAACTCCCCTTAAATCTACAAATTCACAAATCTACATATACTCATATACACACACATATATATACTATGTCTATCTATGTACCTATATATCCATAAATCTACATATCTATATCTATGTATGTTCTATCTTCGATCTTCTATCTTCTATCCAACTAACTACATAACTGTATCTATCTATCTCACAGTTGAACTATCTAACTAACTAGATATCTATCTATGTATCTAAATATATAACCATATAGCTATAAATCTACATATTCACAAATCCACATATCTATCTATCTATATATCTATCTATGTGTTAAATTTACTATACTAATTCTTCATAGTAAGGACAGCATGCCCTTTTTTTCTGTTCCTCCTTTTTGTTTTTACCGCTCACTCCAGAGCGGAAACCCCCTCTATATATATAGTTGACCCTCGGAACTCCCACGTTCAATACCGGAGAGTCTGGTAACTGATTGTGCATTAGGAGTGTACATCTCCCTCATCATCATAATGTACATATCCTTGTTTCATCTGCACCATGCTTGTACTAAGTTGACCCTTCGTCCAATGTGAGTGTTATATTAGTAGTGTCAACAGTACTCAGGACGTAGGATTTGTCTTTTTTCATACGGGTTTTCGTACGGGAGAATTGGGCGATTAAAGTAATTCTTTTCAGGACATCAGAGCAGCAGCAACCAATACCGAAACCGCCAATACAGTCTTTTTCAAAATAATTCAAACCAACCTCTAGATTTAAAAATACAGAATCTTGAATTTTAATGATGGTTGGTATGTGTGAAAAATTATGTCATTTGATTTTAAAGACTCTATGAAGGGATTCAAACCTTTTTGAGTTATTGGATTGTTTAATTTTGCTAGTTCTGGCTCTAAGCAATTTGTCTCCCTGGCTTGAATACTTTTCTGGTTTGAATACTTTTCTGGTTTGAATACTTTTGGAAATCACTGTATACACCCCGTAGTCATCATCACCCGATAAAGGATTCCAAAAGTATAATTTTATGTATGATATATGAATATTTACGCAGTCAAGGCGAACCTTTTACTGAAAATTATCTAATTTGGGGGGACGTATTAAAGCTATTTCAACTAAGTAGATATAGTGATAATGTTTTTATGGCTCAGGTAATGACTCATGGTATAACAATATTGCTATAGATACACGAAAGGAAAAAGATGATCTGCTACCCATACTGTAATACAATAGAGATGTTAGATCCACCGTAGGCAGGGCCTTGTCTATGAAGGTATTATGAAACCTCTCAGTCCGAATATGGTTACAATGGTGATACGGCATTTGGTCATCTATTCACGAAGAGCTCCAATGGCTCCTTTCAAACATTCCAGAATAATGCTTCCTATTGTTCTGGTGGAGAGTTTTTCGGTCACACGTTTCTCTCAAAGTTATATAAGCCACTCCAATTCCTCTCTTTGAGGAACCATCAACGAATATAAGAAGTTGGGCATAAATGTATTAAAAGAACATAACAAAATATGTAATATATAGATATTTGGATCCACCAATTCACCAATGAACGTGAACGTGAAAACGCTTTTTTGACTATATTAGACTCGTTTATTTACTACTATAGATTAATACTCTATTTTTCTGGGACCCCTACACTCTATAGTAAACTACTCTAAAGTAAACTACTCTATTAAAACAGTACTCTTGACTACGCTAATTATCAAAACAATATAAAACAATATTCTACAATACATCAAAATACACTCTATACAAATCTATAGTTCAAAAAAGAATTAGTGTAGTGGTAGTATTAGTGTTACAGTAAATGTGGATCTGATACCTAAGAATTGTGGTGATTCTCTGCACTACTAAGTACATCACGTGATAAAGCTTCCCATAATTCCAATTTCCCATCATATTTCATCAGCGTTACGAGCCCAGAAGTGCTTGGGAAAACGTACACTTTGGGTTTATACTGACAATAGGTATGGAATTTGCGGGCAATTGTTCCTGTCTGAAGTCCCCATTGGAACCCGGCGACATTGTCGCCCATGTACCGGCAAAATGTCTCCCAGATACCTTTGCCTATAAAAACAAGAAATGGGGCTTGGCTTTGGCGGAATTCGGAAAATAGCCGGGGAACCCCGTCTAACTTTTCCTGCAGAGAAAGCTCCTGCGCCTGCTTCGTGCACCTTAATACCAAATCGGTGAATCCAATCCCAAATTCAACAAGCTGATAATCGTGTATGGGTTTGGCGTTACACTTTCCGGAGTCATCGAATATCTCTCCATGAAGTTTTTTGGCTTTTTCCAGAAGTTTACCCCGGTATTTTAACACTGTACTGCAGATAGACAGAGCGTTGAACAATCGCCAAAATAAATTCGTAGCATGGGCGTAATGGTGCTGAGTTTTCGAGGACTGCACACCAGGGTTAAAACCTATAAACACCACTGTAAGATTTTCCTGAATCGAGGGTGCAAGATCTGCAAGGTCCACATATTCTTTCGCCTCTACCTTTAATCGCTTACGTCCCAGTTCTTCTGAAGACAAACTGGGCTTCTTTGGACGTAGACTCGGCTTCTTTGCACGCAGACTGAGCTTTACATGCAGCTCATTTTTTACATTCACCTCCTTCTTTGCAGGATTGCATACCTGCCCGTCTTCCGTGTGTTTATAGGACTGTATGATCTCATGGAGCCTCTCCGCCATGCAGATAAAGAAGGCAAAATTCCCCAACTTAAAGCGCGCGCCGGTATGCAGGCCCCACAATAAACATCATCGCATATCAACACGTAAACATCATCGCAGACCAACACGTAAACACCTTTGGCTTCATCCACTCGCCTACTATTGGCTGCTATCCACCACATTCCCCGCTGAAACTCATTTAATTTCTGTGTGCTCCTGCATCCAGAAACACCAGTGCCCCACTCTCCTTACATCTCCCTACATCTATTCTCAGTCCACTCCGATCTTCCATAATGAACACACACGTGCCGCCGTCGGATCCCATGCACCCAATTATAGAAACTTCTACACCGGTTAATCCCCCTCAAGCTCAATTTGCCTCTATTCAAGAGGATCCTGCATACAGCGCCCCTTCCCTGAACACTCTTCGAATTACCGAAAACAGTTCTCCAATTGCCCTTAATAGCGGCCCCGGATGGACTCTGGTGGCTACTGCTTATGAAAGCGCTTGTCCTGGAGGCCTGACCGTCAAGAGAACAGGGGGTCCTGCACACAACCCCGATTTTTACACGGTCAGTGAGTTTTCTGAGCGCATGCCGGCTCAAGTGGCGAACATAAAACGTTCTATAAAGTCTTCACCTTCTAAGAGTGATGGAGCAAGCACTGGGCCTGGTCGTGTCCAAACCGTGCGTTCTGTGCAGGATTACTTTTGGGATCCTCGGACGCCGTACGTTCTTCTGCTATACCTTCAGCTTTTTTTCAACATCGTCATCGTGTCGCTGGTACTTGTGCTACTATACAAGTTTGTTACCACAGTTCGGGCCGACGTGCATGGAAAGATGGAAACTTATACCCTGGATGCAGTCCGCGAGATCTCTAGCTGTCTGAGAGAGTACCTCCGTAACAAGTGTTCCCTGGAAAACAGAGCCCCTGCACTCGAACAGACATGCATGATATGGGAGAAGTGTATGAATCGTGATCCACAACAATTGGGCCGCTCTCAGATTACTGCAGAGACGTTTGCGCAGATAGTGGATGGTTTTTTGCGCCCTATCTCGTGGAAAGCGCTTGTTTTTTTCACCCTTTTGACTCTCGGTGCTTTAGTAGCCACGAATATTGGATTCGGAAGCTACCGGAAATATGCTAGAGATGACAACGGACGGGTAGCGTGGTTAGAAGAACAGCTCCACACGATGCAGGAAGAGCTCATGTCACGTGAGCAGACACGTGACCCACAAATTTCCCGAGAGAACGTTCTCGCGGCCAGTACCCCATTCCAGCAGCCAACTGCAAGGTTTCTCAATAGCAGTATGTTCGCCAATGAGTCTCCACTATCGGGAAAAGAGAGACGGATGTGATAACCGACTAGACTGGCTGCAGGAGGTCAACTTTATCTGCAGGCCCCACGCGCCATGCATTGCGCACCCTTGAGATCATCTGCGCACGTTTAAGATCAGCTACGCACCCTTAACATTATTCACGCCAGATTGACTCTCTGTCATGCACCCGGAAGCAGCCAAGAAGGTGGTCAAACGGCAGTACTCTCGCCGAGGATGCATTGAGTGCAAGCGACGCAAGATCAAATGCAACGAGGCCAAACCGTCCTGCGCTAACTGTACCCGAGTCGAAACAGAATGTGTGTACCCTGATCCCAATCAACGGAACAAGAACCGCAAGAGACGGGCCCCAAACACCGCAATTCTCGACTCCAAGTTCCTGCTGCCCCTCCCCCACCCCACACAAAACGCATTTCTCGATTTCGATATGTCTGTATTTGAAAACATCTTTGATGACGCCAATACTTTAATCCATGGAGTGGTGGACTACGAGAACCAGATGGTCAACCCTGCCACACTCTTCCAGGAACTGCATCTGGACCTAAAACCATTCCATTCAAATATTATTCTCAACGAAATGCCCAACGATATGCAGGATAAGAAACACTTTCTTTTCCTAGACGAAAATGAACTACAGAGTTACTTGGAGGACCCCAGTCTCGATTTTTATACTGGCCAAGCCTGTGTGGAGCCTCATGCATCCACAGAACAACAAAAAAGTAATCGAGAGCTTGTGGACCTCATCATTGATAAGTATAAATTGGGTGTGGATGAGGTACATTACTTCCGGGACTTTGCTTTGGGCCCAGGGTGTGCATATTTCTTTCCTTTTGCTTCCAATTGCGAGGAAAACGAAGTAATGAAGGTACTTTTGGAATATTGCCAATATTTGAAATATATGGTATATGCTATGATGGCCGTAAGTGCCCTGATGAAATTCCTGCATATGCGCAATGATGTTGACGATAAGTGTCAACGGAGATTTACAGCTATTTGCATGCGCTTGCTTGTACAGGTATTTACTGATCTTCGGAGTAATGTATCGTCATTATGGAACGTGGAAGGCCTTATCTTAACCATCTTGCTTCGAACAATGCTTTTTTCCGACATGACCGTGGTGGATATTCTGTGGCTCCTGCACCTAGACGAAGCAAAACAACTTCTTTTGAAGTACAACCTGTTGAAGGCACAGACCCTGCTTTATCGGCCGGATCTGCCCGGAATTACTGTTGCTAAGCAGCTTTTTTTGTGCTATGATTGGTCCAATCGTATAGGCCTGCCTGTAAGCAATGTCAAACCGAGTGACGCTCAGGTTCTTCGGGATTTATGGGAATATTCGGACTCAGATCAGAATTCACTTCGCGCTTCTAAAGATGCTCTCATTCACCTTAAAGTGCTTGTTCCTGCACAGAACAACGTCTGGTTCAATCTCTTTAATGGTCTTACGCCTGCACATGAGAGAGCAGTCCATGAATTCTATAAAGTTTTCGCTCAGCTTAATGCTGCCAATCTAGTTGAAGGTGGTGATGACTCCAAAGCACCAACAGAGTTTAAGACCCAGGCTTCACCCGCGAGTATATGCAGGCTCATGTCACTTCTCGATACTGCTCTCCAGCAGAGCATTGTTCCTGGGATTACGGATGAAAACCAATTGCTTATACAGCTCGATAACCCTGCTCATCCTTTATACCCCGATATTTCGCAACGTATCGTTTTGCCCAGTTCTGCATATGGTATAGACACCAAAACCGGCCAGTATTTCTCATGGTGTGACGCTGTGCTGAAAGGACATGTCTATTTTCTCTACTTAAAGCTCCTAACATGTAAGGGGCTTCTATACTTGCCTCGGAGCCATCCGTTGATCAAAAATTTGGTTCGAAAGATCATAGGGTTGATGTTTTTCGTCAAAGAAGCTCCCGAATCCGCCAAAGAAAAATACCAGCTTTGTGAGAGCTCGTTTGACTATCGGGCGATCATGATCCAACTTCCTCTCCGCCTTTCAATTGCACTTACGGATGAAGAGGATGATTTCGAGAAGTTGGAGCTCTTTTTCCGAGGTATGGTCAAGCTAGGGTGTGGCAGTTGCACTCTTCCCTTAGCGAATATCGAGAAGAACCGGGAGGAGTCGAAAACACGGCGGCAACGGGCGGCACAGGGCCTCAAGGACGAACATGAGCTCGATTACCGTGCTGATACGTATTTTTATTAGGATTGAGACTTAATTCTGTACATAGCTTGATCAATATGAATATCGCAAAAGTTTTCGCCGATGATTTGGGCGTGTGGGGGGTCCCAGAATGCATAATCTTAGATGAGTGCAGCTTTCGCAGCATTGTGCGAGCTCAATGCGGTAAACGCAAGTGGATCTGATACATGCAACTTTGAGCTGCATGCTGCGAAAGATCATCTCAAAATCGCCTTTAAATGCACAGTGTCCGCCCCAATTACCCCAAGACCTCATTGGAATATGACTAGCCCCAAAGGCATCCCTAGCATCTTTCGCTATGCCAACTCTTCTGATATCCCTTATGTGGCGGTAGGGTCTGTCTTCGTCATTTTGGCTGCTCTAGGCTCTCCTGTACAGACATTTATCTACGGAAAAGTGTTCCAGAAGCTTGCCCACTTCTTATCGGGCCAATACGCAAGCCCTGGTGCCTTTAAGAAAGAAATCCTGCATTTGTGTGGACTTATTATCTCTGTGGGTGCCATAAGATTGATCTTCTCATGGGCTGGTATCATGGGATGGCTTCTTGTGGGTGAGAGAACACAACGCCGTGCCCGGTTATGTTTATTTGACTCTCTTTTAAAGCGTGATACCGAGTGGTTCTTGAAACAACCCAATTTAGTGGGCTCACTTACCGTGGTGTACAGGTGTATTGAGGAAATCCGGAGTGGAGTGTCAGAGAACATGGGATTACTCGTACAAACTTGTGCATCGATAGTGTTTTTCTTTTGCCTGGCAATGTATGCGCTGTGGTCGCTTACACTCATTGTGGCAGCAGTGATCCCTCTTATGGCTACATCAAGTTACGTCTTTGGACGCATGATCAGTAGCTTTGCGCAGCAGGAGAATCGCTTGTGTGCAGGTGCATCCAAAGTATTGGACTGGTGTTTTGCCCATCCTGACGTAATGCGTGTGCTTAATGGCAAATTACTCGAGATGAGAACTTTTGTGAAATTAATTGATCAATCTGCTCAAAAATTCCGCCGTCTTTCCGCCGCCCTCAATGGAAATTCGGCTTTCCTTAAACTCCTAGGAAATTTGGTGGTCATGGCGGCTCTCCTCTTTGGAAATTTTTTGGTTAAAAAGGGGAAAGTGCTGCTTGGGATGGTCGTTACTGCATTTAGTTCGTGTCTTTTGTTTGGAACTTCGGTGTCGTCAGTTGCAGACATTCTACTGCTTTTGAATAAAGCCCACGCTGCATGCAGGACCATAGATACTCTGTCGTGCTGGGGAACCCAACCAGAACCAAACGAAGTTTCTGAAAAAGTTCAACCCGATACAAATTCTCTGGATGAATCCATCCATAGTTCTGGGAAAGATTTTGTGCATGCCAGGACCTTTCTGGTTTCTGAACCTTCTTCTCCTGAAAGTCAAATGACCAAAGAAACATTCTCATCAACATTTTCGTCTCTGAAAAACCCTTGGCCCCAAAATTTGCAGTCCATCAGTGTTCGTGGCGTCAATTACGGATATGGTAATGCAGGTCACGTGGTGCGGGACATCAATGCCCAGTTTTCTGCCGATCAGCTTAATTTCATTGTGGGTCCTTCAGGCTGTGGCAAATCTACACTTGCATGTATTCTTGCCGGTTTTTTGCATCCCAATTCTGGGTCTGTGGAAGCAAATGGCATTGACTATAATGATATACCACGTGACCATGTCATACTGCACATAACGTTGGTCGAACCTCATGCTGTTGTTTTCTCTCGTTCTCTTCGTCAAAACTTGGAGCTTGCGGCTGCTGATTTGGATAAGGTGCTTTTGGATGAGGCCTGCTCTTTTGCTGATTTGGCTGAGTTACGGGACGTTCCTGTTCTTATTTCCGAGAACCTTTCTGGTGGACAGCTTCAAAAAATCAACTTGGCACGTGCTTTTGTCCGGAATAGTCCGGTTTTAATCTTGGATGAAGCTTTAGGTTCCATTAATAAAACCACCAAAACGGCAATTTTCCAAAGGCTCCGTCAGTGGAGAAAAAACAAATTGACAATTTTGGTCACGCACGACCACTCCGAAATCCAGTCCTATGATCACGTGTTCCACATGGATGGTGGTATAATTAGTGAAAAGACACAGGTTTGGAACGCTGATGAGTCTATGGCTATGGAACTTGCTGGACTGGTTCCAGAAGTGGAGAAAATGGAAGCATCACGTGAGTACGACTATATGCACAACCCAGTTATTTTGAAGGATTTGGAGGCTAGTGGCATTCCTGAACCTACCAAAACGGTTTCTGCTAGTTTGCCTACACTTCTCCGATTCTGGTATAGTACGCTGGATAGCAAAGTGCTTGTGTGGGTTGGACTCGTGGGGTCCTTGTGTGCAGGAATACTACCACCAATTCTCTCATACTGTTACTCCAAGTGTCTTTCAGCGATTGTGGCGCTGAGTGTGGCAAGGGTAGTGGATGTGGCGGGTGTGCCTGCAGAGTCCATGCCGGCTGGTAGCACCTCGCAAAAAGGCCTGCACTCAGTGACATTCTGGGCGCTCATTATCGTGGCGGTGGCGGTGGCGGAAATGGTGATTGAGTTTGCAGCCAAAATGTCGCTCGATTGCGCCGCTGAGCAATGGGTCGTGCACCTCCGCAAAAAATGTCTCCATATCATCAACAGGCAGGATATGTCGTTTTTCCAGACTCAGAAGCTGAATGACCTCAATACATTGCTTCTTAATGATACTCGTGACTTGCGTCACTTGGTGCTGGAGTTTTTGTCGGGCTTACTCTTGGTCGTGTCCCTCACAATTGTGGGGATTGTATGGGCCGTTGTGATTGGCTGGAAATTGGCTTTGGTGGGCGTGGCATTTATTCCTCTAATTTTCATGGTAACGATAATTTACGGGATTGTGCTTCAAAAATATGAAACGGCTTACAAAGACGCTGTTGCAGCAGGGGAGAAGTTTGCTCATGAAGTTGTGGTGGGGATTCGAACCGTGCACCTGTACGCGCTTTTCGATGCCATGACACGTGACTTTGAAAAACACCTCCACACCATCTACCGGTATGGAGTTTTTCGGGCCTTTTCTGGTGGTTTTGGCGTAGCTCTTCTGGAGTTCTGCACCAGTGCAGCCACTGGAATTGTACTTTACTTTGGTGTGGCTTTGGTTGGAAGCGGGGCTTATGTGCAGGAACAGATGATTCTGGTTTTAACCATGTTAACTTTTACGGTGACCAGTGCTTCATCTTTGGCTCAGCTGCTTCCTGAGATCTCTCGTGGACAACGTGCAGGTACCTTAATTATGCATCTTCTTGCTTTGGCTGAACTGGCAGCAGAGGAGCCTATTTGTCCTGCAGATATGCCCAGTGGTGCATTGGACGTGAGCTTAAAAGATGTTTGTTTTGCATATCCAAATCGGGAAAGCTCTCAATTCCGCCAGGTGCTTCGTGGCATCTCCCTCGATATTCATGCAGGAGAAACTGTGGCCATTACGGGACCAAGTGGATGTGGAAAACTGACTTTGGCTCATCTCGTATCGCGGCTCTATATGCCTGACCGGGGACAAATCTTGGTCAACAACGTTGATGTCAATACTATCGACACCATGCAGTACCGTGATTCTGTTTGTTTGGATCTTCAAGAACCACAATTTTTTGAAGGCTCAGTGTTGGAAAATTTGACTTACGGTGTGGAAGTCAAAGATGAAGAGGAGATTGTGCGCTGTATACAGGAAGCCAATGCTGACTTTGTATTTGAGAGTGAAGCAGGGCTCAACACCATCATGAAAGGAGGTAAAGGATTTTCTCTGGGACAATTAAGACGTCTTTCGATTGCTCGATCATTACTTCGAAATCCTAAAGTGCTTGTTTTCGATGAACCAACTGCTCGGATGGATATGGAGTGCATAGAAGCATTCTTAAGCATGGTCGCACATGAGTCAACGCTCCGTCAATCCAGACCAGAGCTTATGGTGATTGTCGTAACCCATGATGCGCGTGTGATGGAACTGTGTGGACGGGTGGTGGTGTTAAATGCAGGTCGTGTTTCGTTAGACGACCATTTCGATAAGCTTGTGGCTGAAAATATAGAGTTTGTCCTGTACCTAGGTCTCCAAACCGCCTAAACAGCTCAGCTACACATACTTTAAAAATACTTCTGGGATAATATTTTGCTAGGGGTTTTTCTATATAATATATTTAATTTGTTGTTACTATGAGAATTTTTAAAGTGGGAAAAAAAAATTAGGAAAGAAAAAAAAAAAAAAAAAAAAAAAAAATAAATCCAACACTTACACCAATGTTCATAGGAATCCCTATATTCTGAATTCTTAAATCTCAACTCTGGTTTGAATGATTTTGAAAAACACTGTGTATGACTGTATGACTGTATGACTGGCAACTCTTTCACTGACAGCCACAACGGTTCCTCTCATCTCAGGAAACGGTACCAGGAAACGCCCATTGTATATCAACCAGATGAAAGCTCGCTGTTGCTCCATAACTCATACTTGGCCACTCCACCCCTGCATTACGTGAGCTCATTAAGTCGGAAAACTGTACAAAATACCAAGCACAGAAGAGGCATCTCTGATACCTTCAATGCCATGGCGAGGTCGTTTTCTAAAACATCCGA
>NKZH01002058.1:0-106081 GCA_002370695.1 Metschnikowia matae var. maris
TCAGAAGAAAGTTGAGGAGAAGAGAATCGATTACGATGTGGCAAGACAAGCTTTGGCACATTGCTCTAACCCTAGTAAGGAGCCTCAATTGAGAGTGGCCATGGAGAATGCTGAGGATGAGTTCGCTAACACTGTGGAAGATGCACTCTCCGTGATGCAAAATGTCTTGCAGCAGGCAAAACCCGTGGAGGAATTGTTAGAGTTGATCAAGGCTCAATTGGCCTACCACAAACTAGCCACCGAGTTGTTGGGTGGTATGATTGGTGACTTTGAAACCATCATTGACGAAAACAACAAGACACTGGGAAGCAAGAGGGCTTCTCGGACTTCCGAGTCAAACGACTTCGATATATGATTTAAAGTATTGTTTCAAGAATCATGCTTCAACTCCAGATTCCGTCATTTTCCCAAATACAGTAGTATACACTATCAAGCTTCTTTAATCTATAGTATGGTATTATAATGACAAGTGTACAAGTGTATATAAGTGTTTACTGCAATTTCAAAGCCTCCAAACGTGCATCCGTGGCAGATTCTTCTTTCGTGTAGCCATAGGTGTTTTCTAGCAAGCCAGAGTGGATAGACTTCAATGCTCGGATAGTATCCTTTGCATTAATCACAGCAGAAATATTGATCTCGTTAGCTCCCTGACTGATCATCTCAATGTTAATCTTCTCATCGGCCAAAATCTTAAACATATTACCGGCAATACCTATGAGATTCACCATCTGCTTTCCAACCAAAGACACAATGGTCATATCTCTAGTAACGTCAACAGTTCCCATATTCCTCAATTCCTTGAGAGCGTATTTCAAGCTTTTTTCTTGCTCAGCCTGGATCTGCATGGCCATGGAGACGTGTACCTCAGACGTACTGATCAAGTCCACCACCAACTTGTACTTATCCAAAGTAGTGAACAAATGGGCCAAGAAACCATGCGACAAGGTCTTTTTGTTGGAGTGCACATTGATCACTACCATATCTTGCTTGGCCGTGATAGCTGTAGCAGATCTCTTCTTGTGGGTTTGGATATAACTCGAAGACAACGTCTCGTATGCTGCAGGAGGATGTGGGGGTGTAGCCTCGCCTCTTCTTCCTATGTTGTCTGGGTAGATCACCGTGCCTTTACCCTTGGGATTTTCCACGTTTTTGATGCGGATGGGGATCTTGGCCTTGATGACTTGTTCCATTGTAAATGGGTGGATGACTTCTGATCCGTAGTAGGTCAACTCTGCTGCTTCATCTGGAGTCACGCTATCTAAAAGACGAGCATTGGGCACTTTGCGGGGGTCTGCAGTAAAGATTCCGTCAACTTCCTTCCAGATTTGCAACTCATCTGCTTGTACTCCCACAGCAATCAACGCAGCACACAAGTCAGTGTAGCCACGGCCCACGCCATTGAGAAGTCCTCCTTGGACAACGCCAAAGTAGCCAGTAAGAACGGGGATGGTGCCTGCATCCACAGCCCGGACCTTTTCGCCAAGCTTGGTGCTCAAGTACAGGTAAAAGCTCTCATCAAAGCCACGAGAGAAGTCATAGTCCAAAGGAATGATGCCACTGAGGTCGACGTATTCAGCCTTCAAGCCACGGTCATTCATCAATGCAGCCATAAACATACATGATAATTTTTCACCGATCGACATGACACTGTCCAAGGTACGAGGGCTAATTTCCCCAATGATCTTGGATGCATGTAAGAGTTCATGAGCTCTCTCCAATTCCGAATGCGACAGCAGGATCAATTCACGCTGGAGTTCAGGGTTCAGTATCTTTGCCTTTGCATTTTCAGTGTGATCTTCTTCAATCACTTTAAGCAAGGAAGCAAAATCACCGTTTTCAGCCGCCAAATCAGCTGCTCGGAGTAACCGAGAAGTGGTTCCTTCACTCTTGGTGTTGGATGACCTAGCAGAGCAGACCACGGCCACGGGGTTTTGTTTGCTGAACTCCTTGACGATATTATCAACAATGTTTTCTGGGAATTTCCCTACAGAAGTGCCGCCAAACTTCTGGATGATCCACCCAGCTGAGTTAAGATGCTTGAGGTCAAGCACTGAGTTGTAGGTGCTATGAAGATCTGGTTGAGGGTTGGACATGGTGAATGATGTAGATTTTTGGATGTAGTCACCAAGACTTGTATTATTTTGCAAATATAGTGCAATTCTAGAAATGCAGACGGAGTGCAAGAAGTAGTAATTGAGTAGAGAGTAGGCCGCGGATTTTTCGCTATGACTCAGTTGATCCGGACCTGTATCGGCGCCAGAATCGCGCATAATCTGAATGCGCCGCTACTTCACAAGATCACATGACCTCGCCAGACCCTTGGCGATGGAATGGTCAGAAAGCAACACACAACCGACTTAGGGTGTACGGGTTTACGACTTCAAAACCAGTTATATATAATTTTGCAAATGGGATTTTAGAAGTTTTAAAACGTATGGATTGGAGATTTATACGTGACTATTCCTCGAGTACAGAGTATTGAGATCGGCCAATATATAATAAGAATGGACTATGGTGAGAGATTGGACAAATTTTAGACAGAATTTAGACAGATCGACGTAGACAGAGGCTCATACACGTACATAGATATGGATATGAACAAATACAAAAAGACAAACTAAATCCAAATTGTATATCTCGAAGAGAAAACAAAAATACAAAACTAAACTAACTTCTCCCATTTTTTTATTGCTTTTTTATTGCTTTTTGCAGAACTCTTCAATTCATCCATGGACTGCACCCAGCCACATTCGCTTCTAAGGGCATACGCTCGTCTTAACTACTGCGCGAGAAGTGGTGTGAGTTTTCTCGCGGCCCATCTTTTGCATCTCCACTACAATGTCTAAAAGACTGGCAGAGGTGCCTTCAGACCATGACCCCCACAAGAGCTTGAAAACAGAGTTCTCAAAGGAGGAGATCTCATCGTTTTTGAACAAAAAAATCTTTGATCACTCGTTTCAGGACTCATTGCAAAATGATATCTCCAATAGCTCACCTTATAAATGGGGAACCGTCACTGAGCTCATGGATGATACTTTATTACGGAACGTCCGTCAAGAGGTTCTCAATGAGATTGCATTCACAAAAAAGGAAACAGATATCTATAAGGTCTACCAATCGGGAGACTTGGCCAACTTATCCGGCTTAGATTGGGATGACTTATCTCGCTTACCTTCGTTATATAAACTAAGAGCTGCCATTTACTCCGAACAGTTCAGAGACTTCATATCCAAGGTCACGGGATGTGGCAAATTGAGTGGCTTGAAAACTGACATGTCCATTAATGCCTATACCAAAGGATGCCACTTGTTAACCCATGATGATGTCATTGGCTCGCGGAGAGTCAGTTTCATTCTCTATATGCCTAGCCCCGATGCCCTCTGGAAACCCAACTATGGTGGAGCTTTGCGGTTGTTTCCTGCGGTTGTGCCCAACGTGCCTAAAACAGACTATGAAACCAAGTTGACTCCTCAGTTCAACCAAATTGCATTCTTCACCGTCCAGCCCGGTCTTTCTTTCCATGATGTGGAGGAGGTCCGTGTGGATAAACAACGGCTTTCCATTCAAGGCTGGTTTCATATTCCCCAAGAGGGCGAGCTGGGTTATGTGCCGGGGGAGCAGGAGGAGACTGAAAGCAGGAGTACTTTGAGACAGCTTCAAACTAAAGAGCTCCAGGAATTTGATTTCCCAAAACCTCACCGCATAGATTATCCTAAAGAAGAGAGGCAGATTTACGAATCATTGTTGAATACAGAAACCAAAAACGAGACGTGGCTTACACCTGAGGATATTGCTTACTTGGGAGAATTCTTAAACCCGGTCTACCTAGCGAAAGAAACCATTCTGAAACTCAGAAGCATGTTTCTTGAAGAATCAGTGATAGAAATCCATGAATTCTTAAAGAAAGACTACGCTAATTTGTTGAAGACTACGCTTCGTAATCTGGAACTTGACCAGAAAGCACCTGCTGTGGCAGATGACATCACCTTCCCTTGGAAATGTGCTGTGCCTCCACACAAGCAAAGATACATGTACATTGATGGAAAGGCGGAGTTTGGTTTGGACGAAGCGTCGATTAGTCGTGTGAACCATGTGTCCCCACAAGAACTCCCCAATTTCGAACTCTCACGCAGAGTCTCCAAAGACGCTCACGATAAAATGCTCCTTGAGCTCTGTTCGTTTATGAAATCCATGGCCTATAGAAAATGGTTATCACTCGTTACTGAATTGGTTCCAACAAGTGACCATATTTTGGCCAGAAGGTTCCGGCCCGGGCAGGACTTTATTCTTGCCACAACCACCGATAAAAACTTGGCCAGAGCCGGCGAGCTCAATGTCTTATTGGAGGGAACCCTAGGTTTAACCCCCACTGCAGCCGTGCAGTCCAACTGGGAGTCTGGTGAGTATGGGGGCTACGAGCTTTGTATGACCATGGATAATGGATCGGGCGATGGAGATTTTGAAGACGATGACCCAGCTATCTACAAGGCCAGCGATCCAGCCGACGATTCTGTTCTATTCACCAGTCAATGTAAATGGAATACACTCAATCTTATGTTGAGGGACCCAAGCGTGCTAAAATTCGTCAAGTACGTAAGCTTCAATGCCAAGGGCTCCAGGTGGGACATCAGTGGACAATGGAACGTTAGGAGTCTAGAAGAGGAGGATGAGGATGAGGATGATAAAGAGGAGGACAAGGAGTCGTGATAATGCGACCATTAGTGTTAGATCTGCCATAGGCAGGGCCCTGCCTATGAAGGTATTATGAAGCCTCTCAGTCTGATTGTTACAAAGGTGATACGGCGTTTGGCCATCGGAGCACTTCGTGCATAGATGGCCTCTATCGAACATTCCAGAATAATGCTTCCCATTGTTCTGGTGGAGAGTTTTTCGGTCACACGTTTCTCTCAAAGTTATATAAGCCACTCCGGTTCCTCTCTTGAGGAACCATCAACGAATATAAGAAGCATAAATGTATTAAAAGAACATAACAATTAGCCATCAAAGTACATTTCACTAAGTGCATTTCACTAAGTGCGAACATTCTTACTTAAGCTTAATTAGAGTTTGGTTCATGGAAGTACCTGGTCATACACACTCTTTATTATTTCCACATCCAGTATTCACACCTTTCTCATCATCCTACCACACCAAGTCAATAATACAGCAAGTCCTATTCAATACACTCAAAACAGAAAAGAATAAATAAAAAAATAAAAACAAAATAATAATCTAAACATTATAAATTAAAGTAATTCCTTTCTTTTATACGGTCAACCTAATACTTGACCATACCCACCCTTCAACCCCACTCAAGGCCTTCCCCAAGTCGTATCGCGTGGAGTGCACGCACAACGCAGGCAATCGGATTCCGCGCCCTAAATCAGTCAAAACTCGCGCCGGCGTGCGTACTCAACAAAAGCCGGCATACTTTTCCCACGTTCGGTGCGAAACTTGCACATGAATTCACCGCTACCGATATAAATATTCTTCAAATCAGCTGATACTCACCATCTGCACTTTTCTCCAGAGGCACCTTTTTCTTATGGCTGAACACGCAAACCCCCTCGTGGTCCTCGCTACGGTAGTGGCCATCATCGGCTCCTTTGTGGCCATGTACCTTATTCAAAAGAATAAGGCCCCCAAGGCCGTCTTGTCTCCTACGGAGTTCAGAAAGTTTCCCTTGATCGAGAAGCAGAGAGTCTCCCACAACTCGTGCATCTACAAGTTTGGTTTGCCCAAGTCTACTGACAGATTGGGTTTGCCCATTGGCCAGCACATTTCCATCTCCGCCATCATTGACGGAAAAGAGATTGTTCGTTCCTATACACCAATTTCCAACGACGACCAATTGGGCTCCTTTGACTTGTTGATCAAGACCTACGAGAACGGTAACATTTCTAAGTACGTTGAGTCCAAGAAGTTGGGGGAGACCATTGATGTTAGAGGCCCCAAGGGTTTCTTCGAGTACACTCCTAACATGCACAAGAAGTTGGGCATGGTGGCTGGAGGTACGGGAATTGCTCCTATGTACCAGGTTCTTACTGCTATTTTGGAAAACCCTAACGACAAAACCCATATCCACTTGTTGTATGCCAATGTTTCGGACAATGATATCTTGTTGAGAGCAGAGCTTGAGGACTTGGAGGCCAAGCACCCCGACCAGCTCTTCATCCATTACGTGTTGAACAACCCTCCAGAGAACTGGAAGGGATCTGTTGGCTTTATCACCCCAGAAATCATGGACAAGCACTTGCCTAAGCACCATGAAGACACCAGCTTGTTGATCTGTGGTCCTCCTCCAATGGTGTCTGCCATCAAGAAGGCAGCACAGGGATTGGGATACCCTAAGGCAAAGCCAGTCAGCAAGTTGGGAGACCAAGTTTTCATTTTCTAGGTCCACCGCTTTGCCTAAGTTCACTTGTATGTACGTTCAGCATTAATTCTATTCCCAGCGTGGCACGTGACCGTCCTCGTATAGATAACCCTCCTCGCGGCGCATGAGATGCTGCTCACACTAGCTTCCGCGCAACCGGTCCAAAACGTTATTTACCCCTAACACCACTACTAAAAGCGC
This sequence comes from Metschnikowia matae var. maris, assembly GCA_002370695.1. Taxonomy (NCBI): domain Eukaryota; kingdom Fungi; phylum Ascomycota; class Pichiomycetes; order Serinales; family Metschnikowiaceae; genus Metschnikowia; species Metschnikowia matae. The sequence goes on from NKZH01002058.1 coordinate 6,578, forward strand.
CACATTCTGTTCCACATCATTCTTTCTCACATACTTTTTTTTATCGTCGCTGATATAATCTAATTTACTTCTTAACATAATCATCTCATATATCAACCAATCGGCACCACTTCCGAGACTTTACAAAACACATACTACCCAACAAACATGTACCTGCCTTTACTAATATTTGTGTGTGTGGCACAGCTTGTTTTTGCCACTCCCTATGATTTGAGTGATAGTTATATTATTAATGCTCTTAATAACGACTACGCAGAGATCGATAATGTGCTCAAACCACCTTTCGACTCCAAGAAATACAAGCCTATCTTACTGAAACCGCGTTTGCATGAGCGGACCCTAAAAACGGGCGAAGTTCCACGCTATGTGATCGACTTTGCACCCCTTGTTCATCTCTATTCGGAAGAAAGGTACTTCCCTTATGATATCAAGGAGTTTGTGGAACATTTTAGAATCACGTACAAGAACGGTTCCACTCTAGAGGGCACGGAGGACGGCAAGCTAAATATATCCATGCTTGGGGAGTTGCCGAAATCTTCCAGTCTCTATATGACGGCCAACGAGGACTTTGATAAAGACCCTGATTGGATTACTGGAATCAGAAACAAGCCTTCCCTTCGTAATGGAGAAATTAAAGATGCCCCAGCCACGTTGATTGTTGTCGATAAGGGTAACGGCTGGGTGGATGCTTTCTGGTTTTATTTCTATTCCTTCAATTTGGGCCCTTTTGTTATGGGGTCAGGCCCTTATGGTAACCATGTTGGTGACTGGGAACACTCCCTCGTCCGGTTCTACAATGGAGAGCCTATTATTGTATGGATGTCAGCCCACGGAGGCGGTGGTGCTTATTACTACAACAACCTCGAAAAGTACGAGTTAGATACAAATCACCCCATTATTTTCTCCGCCAGGGGTACTCATGCCAATTATGTTTCTGTTGGAACACATCCTCACGACCTACCATACGAAATCTTGGCCGATTTCACCGACCGTGGTCCATTATGGAACCCCACCAAGAATTACTTGGCATACACTTATGACGGCAAAGATGTACATGCTGCTCACACCAATGCAAACCCAAAGCATGTGGGGAGAGAGTCGGAATACGGTGAGTGGCTTTCGTTCTCGGGCCATTGGGGCGACCGTCAATTGAAAAGCTCAGACCCTCGCCAAAAGCATTCTTTCATTGGTGGCTACAAATACATCGACGGGCCACGGGGACCACTCAAGAAAAACTTGTTGCGCTTGATTCCTTGTGAACGTCACAAGTGGTGGAACTTCTGGAATGGGTGCAACGTGAGGACCAACATCAAATGGGGCATGGGTGTTGAGTCAGAAGGCTACAACTGCGGGACTCTATTTGCTAATATCAAACCACACTGGTTACAAAAATTAATGCAGAAGATAACTTGGGGCGGCTGGTTTTGTTACGTGGTGGATTTGATTTACGGGTGAGGTCTATCATTAACAAGACGTATTTTGCTTCCAGGTGTGAGCCAGAACATAAATATATGCGCTCGTGGGCTCGGTCACGTCGGTTATCTGCACGTGATCTGACGCATTTCGGCAAGGCATTTAAACAACCCGATACGTTTGCAAACGCTGGTCGCAAGACTATAAAATTAAGATCGAAGTATGTTTGTATGCTCCAAAACAGAAACCAAAATAATCTAAATGGTATATCCATCAGGTTTTGCTCGGGTTCAGATGATTTGTGAAGGTTGCATAATAAGGAACCAAAAAAAAAAAAAAAAGAAAGAGCGCTAGTTCCGATTAGTGCGTCATCAGCGTGCAAATATTTTGTTACCTTAAAATCTACCTTCAACCACCACTACATAAGCCATTTATATAACACAAAGACATTTCAAGATACAGGAATAGCACATATATATAAATATATAGAAAGCTGAAATCCCTACTCGAATGTCAAGTATAGACAAGATTTCAGAGACCTTACCCGAGGTGAGTCATGAGTGTCTGACATCGGAATTCCTGAGGTGGCAGAACTTCAAGGACTCCTTCAAAAGAGTCAATATCGAAGATGATGAAGAGTCGTATACCGATATGAATGATATTGAGAAGGCCAACTTGCTCACATCCAAGTCCCCCTTGAAGAGGAAGTTGAAGTCCAGAAACATCTCCATGATTGCCATTGGGTCTTCCATTGGTAGTGCACTTTTTGTGGGCTCAGGGTCTGCTCTAAGTACTGGAGGACCCGGAGGTATTTTGATTACATGGACGGTGACTGGTCTTGCTATATTCACCACTATGCAGAGTCTTGGAGAACTCTCGGTGACATTCCCCGTCAGTGGAGGCTTTAATCTTTATGCGGGCCGGTTCATCGACCCATCTCTCGCATTTTCCGTGGCATGGAACTATTTCATCCAGTTTTTGGTTTTGCTTCCTTTGGAGCTCGTTAGTAGTTCCATCACAATGCAGTACTGGAACTCCACCATTAATGCAGACGTCTGGGTGCTAATTTTCTACGTGGTGGTGTGTTCGATCAATATGTTTGGTGTTAAAGCTTATGGTGAAACTGAATTTGTGTTTTCGGCCATTAAAGTTATTGCCGTGATTGGGTTCATTATCGTTTCTTTAGTCTTGGCTGCTGGTGGAGGTCCTTCGGGCCATAGCCACGGAGCTGAGTATTGGCACAATCCTGGTGCTTTTGCCAATGGCTTCAAAGGTGTGGTCTCTGTGTTTGTTACTGCCGCCTTTGCCTATGCTGGGGTGGAAATGGTTGGTCTTGCTGCTGCTGAGTCCGAAAACCCCAGACATGCTTTGCCAAAAGCTATAAAACAGGTCTTCTGGAGAATCCTTATGTTTTATTTAGTATCTTTGACCTTGATTTGCTTCTTGGTGCCCTACAACTCTAAGAGATTGTTGGGAGCCTCTTCTGTTGATGTGACTGCTTCGCCGTTCGTCATTGCTATTGAGCAGGGAGGAATTAAAGGCTTGCCCCACGTGATGAATGCAGTCATCTTGATCTCTATCATCTCCGTTGCATCGACATCCGTGTATGCTTCTTCTAGAACTTTGACTTCGTTGGCCGAGCAAGGCTTGGCCCCAAAGATCTGTGCCTATGTGGACAGAGAGGGGCGGCCACTAGTGGCCATTGGTATCTCCAATGTTTTCGCCTTATTGGCATTCATTGCAGCCAGTGGTAAGGAGTCGGATGTGTTTGATTGGCTCATGAGTATCTCAGCTTTAAGTTCCATTGCGCTGTGGATCTCCATCAACTGGGCTCACATTAGATTTAGAAGAGCCCTCAAGGCTCAGGGCAGAGGTACCGACGAATTGACATTTGTTGCCCAGACAGGTGTTTGTGGGTCTTATTTTGGAGGTGTTATATTCTGTTTGGTGTTGATCGCCCAATTTTGGCTTGCCCTTTTCCCAATTGGAGAGGCTCCCAGTGCCTACAATTTCTTCTTATCATACTTGGGAGGAGTGATCTTGATCGTTTTTTACGTTGGTCACAAGATCTGGAAGAGAAACTGGATCTTCCAAATCCCTGCACGTGAAATCGACATCGATACTGGCAGAAGAGAGACCGACCTTGACTTGCTCAAGGAACAGCTTCGCCAGGAAAGAGAGCTCTTATCGCGCAAGCCATGGTACTATAGGCTATACCGTCAATGGTGTTGATAAGACACCAATAAAATTCTCCAAGGTTTGGAGAAATTCTTTAAATTATTGATTGAAATTCACCGACAAAAACAAAGGTCGGGAAGTTAACGAAAATTCATATAGACAATTGAATCCCAAATTTATTACTTGTACATTTAAAGGCAGACACTCCCAGCAATGGGTTCTCAATCTCTCGCACCCAAAGCACCTGCACACACTCTACCTTCCATAGAAATACCAAACAGGAGCAAGTAGAGGAACACTCCCCCCATCCGACAATATATATGTCGTCAGCAAACGGAAAACGAGGGTCTGCATTTGGAGATGTTCTCAAATCTTTGACTCAATCGCTCAAACCCGCTTCTGGCAGGGTGCCTGTCGTTGTCAATGCCAAGGTTGTTGGAGGAGGCTCTGATATGCAGAAACTCCTTCAACAACTCCGAAGTGGGTCTATATCTACCAGAGTTGCTGCTGCCTCCGAAGTGTGTCAGTCCTTACAGAAATTTTCCATCTCGTCTGTGCCGGAGGTGTGGTATTTGGTTAGAGATTTGTGTGATGGCAGACACCCCAGCTCAGTCCGCATAGTGGCACTAGAGGTGATGGTGCAATGCATCTTAAGAGACGAAGATAATGTCAGCAGCAGGCTAATGTACTACCGAGATATTTTGAAGTTCTGCAACATGAGTGAAAATAGGTTGGACCCGCAATTCATCCATTTCTTCAATGCCCTAGTGATCTTGTCCAATGACGGAAGAGATATTCTAGATCTCTGCATATATAACCAGGAGAGGAACTGGTTTGAATTCATTTCTTTCATAATCAAAACATTGAGCCGATCTTTCAAGAACGATGCTTGCAAAAGCTTGAATGAAACCCCAGAATACTATGAGGTATTCCATCGCGTGTGTCAATACTTGAAACAGTGCTTTAAGTACAATTTCTCTCTCTTGGAAGAGCAATTTGTGTCTTTAATTTTGGATGGTATGTACACCATTTCGTTTTCAACAGATGCAAATTCCATTTTGGAATCTATTGGTGAGCTAGTTGAGATCATCTCAGTGTTTGGGTTCATTCCTCGCCGATCCTATGTGCCTACCATTCAGCTTTTTTGCTGGTTTGCATCTTTTTCGCCTGAACTCCATGATATCGCATGGCAGGCCATGTCGAGACTATACAGTGTCTCACCATTCAATGCTATGGACGGGATTGTTTCAGTTCTTCAGGATCCCAAGTTACAGGTGCTCAAAGGTCGCAATGTGGACTACTTTGAGCTTAAGCAAGAGCCATCTTATAGGGTTTTGTTAACTGCATTGGGTGCTTTGACCATGCTCGAACAGTGCTTGCTCAGCTCCAGCATGGAAATTCTCGAAAACGTCAATTTTTCCTACGACAAATTATATTGGGGTATCACGGATTGTCTATCACTAGACTTAATTCTCATTAATAGTGGCATCCTCAGAATCTTCGACCATCTATTCTCGGGCTTTGAGGCCGGTACCAGTGCCAATAAGAAGTTCATGAAACTCTTCCCATTCAATGTGTGGTACTCGCCATCTGACTCCATCTTCAATCTCCTATCCAAGTTAAGGCTCAATACCGACCAGGATAAGAGCTATTGGACAGCTATATGTTCGTCTCTTCATGAACGCTTTATTTCTCATGAGCTCGTAGTTCCTGAAGAATGCCTTAATGAGCTCTTTCTTCTTCATCCTCACCAACTAGAAGAGCCCATCATTATGAGCATCCTTGAACACTACCGAAGTGAACGTTTATGTACCAACATGAATTGCAGAGGACACGAAAACTGTTTTGAAATGTTAAATGCGTTCTATTTTACAAAGGGTAGCTCAAAGCTATCCCAGAACATAAGAATCAGTGTTCTCCAGTTAATTAAGGATAGTTATGAGGCTTCTTCTATTTTCTCAGGAAATGAGGAGGTACCCATTGATTGTGTTCTTCATGTCTTGAAGACTTCCTGGGCTGAAGAAGATGAATATGTTATTAAGTACATCTTCCTGACATTCTTGTTCGATATACTACAGTGCTCTTCCCTCAATATCCTTAAGGCATCGCTTTCAGTTTTTACCCTGGTATTAACTTCCAATACGAGTTCTGGGAAGCCACAGACCCGGACTTCTCTCAACTCCTTGACAATATCATCCCCATCATATAAGGTTGCCACCATTAGCAGTTCCAAAGATACACAATTCAATTTGGACAATAATCAAGGCCAAGTTTTGAAGGAACTAGCAAAAACGCTTTGCAAGGCTTTTATTACCTTTTCAACCACAAATGCAAGTGCTTCTGGAGAACTTTACAACTTCTTGATTGAAATGGCCAAGTTTGCATTAAAGGCAGGCCAGCATGGTACGGCTCTCATAATATTCCGTGGCTTAATCCGCATCAGGTCAACAGATGTGGGGCAAATTTACTTCGCAGAACCAGCTGATATTGAAGGTTTGGCCACTACCTTGAATAGGAATAAACTGGAGGAGTCCAGTAACTTTGAACTCAATCGAGGCTGGAGCTACCCAGAGAGCCCAGAGTACCTTCCCTCTGCCTATTTCAACAAACCCTCCAGAAGCCTTTGCATACCCAAGATAAAAGAGGCTTTCCCCTCTACAAAAGCCGAATTTGAGTTGGATATCACAATGTGGTTGGACATCGTGATCAAAGTCCTAGAAGAATATTACCATTGGGAACTCTATTCATATATGTGGGCCCATTTTTGCCCACAGCTCTCCAACATGAGCTTATTCTGGGACTCTAGAGGGCAAATCTCGCAAATCCAGAGGATTATCTGCGAGCTGATCTCGCTTAATCTTCCAGAGATGCTTAAGTTTCCTATTCCTCATACAAGCGTCAACAAATCTGATTTGCAGGCTGTTTACGTCCGCAATTTGTCCGCCTTAATCGGGTATCATAACCATTTCACTAGAGGTGAAGAGGATAGTATTGTGAATGCACTTTTAGTAGGCTTGGAATCTTGGCAGAAGACTGCTATCCCATGCATCCATATGCTAACGATCTGCTGCTATGAAATCCCAGAGTCTTTGAAGAAATACCTTAATCCTATACTCACAAAGCTTCAAGCAGGAGTCACGGACGTTTATGCCAGATCACCAGCTTTAGAATTTTTGATGGCTTTAGGAAACGTTCCAAGCATGACCTCCAATTTCAGTATTGATGAGTTCAAGCGTGTTTTTGCGATCACTTTTCGCTACATTGAACATGCATCGTACCTGATTCAAAGAGGCCTCAACTCAGATGAGAGTCGAGCAAAAGGCACAAAAGACGCGAATGATAGGATAAACGCCGAAGCGAAGATCCAAGTCCATGGCATTGATGCTGAAGTGGACAAGAATCCTTCCACCAGATCAGAGGTGACTCCTATTCTATACCAATATTTATTGACGGTGTCTTATGCAGTCATTGCAAGATGGTTCATTAAAGTGGATCTTAATGATAGAGCGGAAATAAGTTCGTTCATTGTACGCAATATTATTGCTTGCAGCGGAGCCACGGATATGAGCAACATTGATGATATGACCATTGCTTACTTGGATTTGGTGTCTCGATTTACTTTCAGTGATATTCCTCTCAAGTTGGAGACAAAGCCCATTGACCAGCCCAACAGATCTAGAAATAGATGGCTTGTTGGTAATTCCATTGTTGAGATCCTGACTGACATGTATAATGGTGATTCCAACATCATTTTACGGAGACCTACAAGTTTTCATTCATTGAGTGTGAGCTTCGATACTACGCTGATGCGGACTGCAGATGTGGAGGGAGAAGCTAAAAAGCCATTGGTTTTAAGCAGCCACTTGTTGCTTCAATTATTTAAACCTTTGGACCAAGGAAAGATTTCGAAACCAATTACATTATTGGATGATGCCTTTACGGAACGTGCAATCAATTCCTTTGATAGGATTCCAGTTGTTGCCCACCAAAAGGCAGGGATCATCTACATAGCACCTGGGCAGAACGAAGAAGCCAAGATCCTTGCAAACACTGTGGGGTCACCAGACTACCATACATTTCTTGATGGGATTGGGCAATTGATCAAACTCAAGTCTACGGGTGCATTGTATGTGGGAGGACTCGATAGGGAAAATGGGACGGACGGAGAATATGCTTATTTTTGGGGAGACGAGTTGACACAGATCATTTACCATACCACTACATTGATGCCCAATCTGATGAATGATAAGTACTTTTCAAGCAAGAAAAAACATATTGGCAATAACCACGTGAATGTCTTTTTCGACGAATCAGGGCTCCCGTTCAATTTCAATGTGATCCGGTCGCAGTTCAACTTCTTGGCCATTGTGGTTACGCCGCATACTTTGAAGATGGGTGACTGCAGCCAGGAACACAAGTTCTATAAAGTGAAGACATACAGACTAAGTGGCGTGCCAGGAATCTTCTCCACGTCTCACTTTAAGATCATATCGCTTGAGCAATTGCCAGATCTCGTCCGAAACCTAGTGATAATAGCCAACCGATTTTCAGACATTTGGCATAATCTGGAAGGAGGCACATATGTCACCAATTGGCAAATGAGAGTGGCCCAGATCAAGAAGTTAAGAGAAAAGACCATTGAATCTCATAAGCAAATCAACCAGGAAACGGTCAAGAAAGTTGTTAAGCCTGAGAGTTCATCCAGGAAATTGACCACGCAATCGTTTTTGGAGCAATTACAAGCCAATCCGCAAGATGAAAGCAATCCGGGCCCTGAGCAATCAAATATGGACAAGGGTAACGATTTATACACACAATTAGAGTTTAGCTCCTATACATAGTTGGAGCATACGAGTTATGACCTGGAGTCACAAGGAATACAAATATACATTACACATTACACATTACACATGGTACACTGTAACCACGGTTCTCACATACACAGTAACCACGGCGCTCACATAGTATGGAATTCTAGATGTATTATAGCTACGGCCCGAGCACAATTAAAGCTGTAGGCGAACCTTAGCCGGCTGGTTAATGACTCTTACGGGTCTTTGACGCAACCTAAAGTCTAAAAGTACCACCGTTTCCTTATGGGGAAATATCAACATAACACTATTAAGCAGAATGGTACAGAACATCTATATATAGCAGGTGCCTATAGTAATTAACTCTATAACTAACTCTATAACTAATTCTATTAGCAATTCTATAATTAACTCTATGATTAATTCTATGATTGATTCTATGAATAATGCAAATAAACTATTTCATAATCTATTGTACCCGCTAACTCTAATAAACTACTTCAACATCGGTTAGAGTGGAAATTCTTCACTTGTAAAAATATAGAGCGGATATTCCTCACTATAAGGAAGCCGGTGTTGCAGTGCCGTGAGCGCCCATTAGCAATTGCATAAGATAGAGGGCAATTGCGAAATTGCTCATGCAGAGGTGACCGCGGGCGCCATAGTGATCCAGACCAATTATTCGTCAAGACTGCCACCCTCAGCCCAAGTGCAGTCACCGCACCAAAGGCATTGCCCAGGTCGGTCAAAGGCACGGATTATTCCAATGCACTGACCCTCCCCTCCCCCTCAAAACTTTCTCATGACAATAGTTAATATTGTTCCCCTTAAACTACATGGTGACGGGCGCAAGGATTGCTTGACCTGCAGCAACATTCACCCCTTCTCCCCATCGTCTGAGTGCAGGTAAGGGCAAACGGCTATTCATTGGTCTCGTCACCTCAGCAACGTAATTTGGTGGTGTTTGCTTTGCCTAGTTCGGGTTAAACTCCGGGCCTTTTGTTAGAGCCGTTCCCGCTTGCTCCTAATTTCTATGAGCTCTCCTGCACACTCATCAGGAGCAGCGTCCGAGTAACGCATTTCGGCGCTCGTTTTGCCGCGCCTCCAGATTGAATGTCTCTAGGATATCATTACCACAAGCAAAAAAGAAATGCGCGGGCCGCACTGTGTGCCAGTCTGACTAATGTAATTTATTTGTTCCAACGTATATCTAAAGCTCTCTTTCCTCCCGTGCCCTCGCCGATTGTTCTATATCTTTTTTTGCTTCCCGTTCTTCTGAGCTGTCTGCATACCGGCTGTCTTCTTGCTATCGTATCCGTGTCTACCTTATCTGCCCTTGGTTTTTTTTACTGGACTTCATCTGCTTCCTCATCGCCTTCAGCCCCCAATCAATTAGTAAAGCATAGTTAATTTCCTTATGTCTCTGAATTGGGAAAAGAGGTCCTCGTTGGCACTCCTATCTGTCAATACAACTTTGGCCAGAGAGGCTGAAGCTCTTCACAACCTTTCTGTTCAATACGAAACCGACTCCGCCTCTCAGCTAGATTTGTTATCTAGTGTGTCTATCATGTACGAAACCACCGTGAAAGGTGGCAAGATCGTTTGTTGCGGTATAGGAAAGTCATATAAGATCGCCACTAAAACTGTGGCCACTTTTAAATCCTTATCTATCCATACTGATGAGTTGCACCCTTCTGAGGCCTTGCATGGTGATCTTGGGACTCTTCGTGATAATGATTGCTTGATTTTTTTCACTTCCAGTGGGAACACCCCAGAATTACTCCAATTGCTTCCCCATATTTCCCCAAGTATACCGATTATTCTCCTCACGTGCGCTCGTGACTCAAAGTTATCCCACCATCCCCAGGTTAAGAGCTTGTTATATGCTGAACTACCTGAGCATTTGAAAGAATCCTCGGTCCACGGGGTTCCTGCCCCTACGATATCCGCCACCTTATCTTTGGCCTTGGCAGACTCTGTTGCTCTTGCTCTTGCCGAAATGATTGAGACTGATCACGAAAAGCGGAAGAAGACATTTTCCATGAAACACCCTGGTGGTTCCATTGGCTCTGACTTGAGCCATCTTAATGATAATTTTTCAAGAATGGAACTACCTACCAACTCAAATACCGTTCCCTCACGCAATATCGAGAGCTTCTCGTCCTTGCTTTCTTTGAACCAGGTTTCCAAAGGTATCAGAAAGTATCTGCTGACGCAGGCGTCCTCTTTGGGCTCCTCGCCTATTGCCTCTGACTCTGAAGATATTGCTGGAAGCAAACCAGATGGTGTTTTATCGTCTAGAATCTCCAGGTGTGCTAAAGAGTTGGTGTATGAAACGAATAAAGACAGCTTGTTGGCATGGTCCGAGGCTGATCTTTTGAAAAACATTGCGGTATATGACTTTATCGTATGCCAAGAGAAGAAAAGGTCTTTTGCCCTTGATTCTCCTCAATTGAGGCTTCTATACCGAGAGACAGTCCAATCGTCTGGTTGGAAAGGCATGAATGAGGTTTTCAAATCTTTCCGTCTCATTGAGACTATCTGATATTTATTGAATACAACAACGAATGTTTTGACGCGATTAATTCTTAAAGCTTTACATTTAAATACAAGAATACTTACGAGTCATCATCTTCCACTAAAGCAGTCTCAGCCACAGCTATCATCTTCTCCACAGAGGCCAAATGCTTTCCGTAGTTGTTCTTCATTGAAAGCTGCTTCAAGTACTGTCTCAATTTGACGACCAACATTTTCTTTTCAGGGCTCTTTGGTCCAAACCCTTCCACCAACTTTTGGATCACATAATTGGCATATTGATCTTTCATCATAAATGCTAAAGGAGAGTCGTCATCGACATATTCCTTTTCAATATCTTCGTTTCCCAACATGACCTCGGCATGAATCCTGCGCCTCTGCTCCATAGTTCCGTACTTGATGCATTTTTCAATGACATTGGAAGCGAACTTGTGCTTTGAGAAGTTCACAATGGAGCCAAGAGCGATTTTCAAAATTTCCTCCTGGTCTGCGCTGTCTCCGTTCTCCAAAATGTGCTGGATAACGTAGTTTCCATATTGGTCTTGGATAAGGTAGAAGATGAAACGCTTCAAATCGGTCAAAATGAATTGCTGGTCGGCCGGACTTGAATGTTCCAAAAGTCTCTGGATCACTCTACATCCGTAAGGATGGGTTGATAAGTGGTAAATGTGGTTCTTCAAGCTGTCAAGGATGAATCCAATGTACTCAATAGGAATCTTTTCTATCGATTTCTGTACCACGTGGTTACCGTTCTGGTCCTTTGCACACACAAGAATGTGGGTTTTCAATTCATCAACGATGTTCCGCTGACCTTCCAAAGGAACGTATTCTAACGCTCTTTGAACAACTCTGCATCCGTACATCTGTAAGGAAAGATCGTAAACTTCACCCGACATACTTTCCAAAAGAACTTGTTTCTGAGTTTCTGAGCCGTACTCAAAGTACTTCTGGATCACGTAGTTTCCAAACACATCCGTCATCAACTCAAGTGCAATATCGCGAAATTCATTGAAGACAACTTCTTTTTCCTCTTCAGATGCCGTTGGCAATTTTTGCTGGATAAACCTAGACCCGTGCTGGTCCTTGGTGAATTCCACAATGTGACCATATATATCCTTTAAATAATAGTCCTTGCCCTTTGCATTCGAGCGCACCTCTTCTAAAAGTGGAGACCGGTAGATGTGATGGCCTGCTTTGCCTCCACCTGCACCACCCTTTCCATTTTTAAATTTCTTGCCCTGACCATTTTGTGAATTCATAGTCCCAGCACGGGGGTTTTGACCCAGTGGACCGGTTGGAAAGTTGGGTGGAGTCTCCTTAGGTTTACTAACTGGTGATTGAACATTAGATGGAGCATCTTCGGTAGCCGGAGTATTTTGGGCTGAATACATCGAGAAGGGGACGAATGACTGAAACATGAATCCTGCAGCGTTTGGTTGTGCAGAACGGTTCATCAAGCCTACACCGGGTAATGCTCCAGATTTATGTGGCAGTTTCTTTCCCGATTCAGCTGCAGCATCTTTCTTCTCTTCAGTGACCTCAGTAGAGTTCGTATCTTGTGGAGCAGGCGCCATGGGGTAAGGCATCATTCCGTACATTCCACTTTCCACAAATGGAGGGCTCCCCATCATCATAGGAGGGGGGCTGATTGGTGGATAGAATGGAGTACCTCTTGAGTAAGTGCTCTGAGAGAGGTATGGCATAGGTTGAGGAGGGATGGAGCCTCCGTCGAGAAAGTAATTGAAACTTTGATGCGGAGTGAACGAAGTGGCAGTGGCAGGATTCCAGAAGCCGGGATTATGGTTGTGGGAGTTGTCATTAGAAGCACTTGAGATGGAAGCAGTCTCAAGGCCATTTGATAAAGAAGCAGTAGCCTGTATTGGCGAGTTGCTGTTGTAGTTGTCAATCTTTTCACTGATGGACTGGTGTCTCGAGTTTCTCGACGAAATATTCAAGTTCTCGTTCATAGATCCATGAGGCGAAAGATTGAAGGGTTTGATCGAAGCAGCATCACTTCCAAAACTAGTTCTTCTAAGAGAGTCACCACCATCTAAAGTTATAGTGCTCAAGGAATTCGTAAGTTCAATCTCTCTGGTTGCATCAGCCACCGCAGAAAATTTATGGAGAAAGCTTTCTTGAGGTGGGTGTCTGCTTGCAATACCACCACTAATAGAAGTGGTACCCAAAGGATAGTTTTGTGGCTTCGAGGGCTTGGGCGTACTCAAGGTATGAGGACCTCCAGTACTGGCAGCATAAGACACATTGGGTAAACTGGACTTGAAGTCAAAGATACTTCCCTCAAACTCTCCACTGTCTCCGAAAGAGAAGGTTCGATCTTTCAGGTCGCTGGCATCAAGAAGACTGCCGAATTTGGAAGACATGATTCTTGAATAGTATAGGAGCCGGCTCAATTATGTACAAGATGATTTTGATCCTATGTTTTGTAAACAAAAAAAAAGATGATTAGTGTGTGGGTAAGTATTCAAGCGACACAGTTGTTGGAGAAGCTAAAGAAATATAGATAGCGGGCAAATATTTAAAGAGCACGAAAAATTGCTGGAGGAGCAGAGCGATTGTATACCCAGTCTGCTAGAAGCAAGATTAGACTTGAGCCGGAGTCTCGCAGAGTTTATTGGCGCCGAACAAAAGTGGGGGAAACGAGAGGGTGGCACTAGTATGATTTAGCGAGGAAAGAATGATAGTGGTAACACACAAATCTATGCCTGTGCTGCGGTGTGCAGGAACACACGAAGTAATAGTTTCCCTATAACCAATACATCTACAAAGACTTACCATAAACCAGCAATATTTTATTATGGCTGAGTTGTTGGGTTGGGCGCTTTGGCAATTTGAGTTAACCCAAAAGTTTCATGACAGAGTATTTATTGCGCCATATGGGACACGTATAGTAAGTGCAGAAAGTAACATTTCAGGCCGAACAGAGTATCAGAATCTAGGTCGCTTCTCAGGACTGCGCCTTCCGTACCGCATGAGTTTGCCCAGCTGTGAGTTTACCCAGTTGCCGGGCCAATGCTCGTAACGCTACATTGATTACTGTCATTGACTAATGACATTGACTAGTGAAACGGCACATTAGATGATATCCGAGGGGGAAAAGGTTTTCTTTTTTGGCAAGTCTGTTATTGCCTCATGGGGCTAGTTAGTATTATCGACGGTTTTCACTTTAAACATGAAAACCACAGATCTATAGACAATATTGTTCGCACTAATTTTACTCACTCTAAATATGGTGCCGCATGGAGTCTCCACCTCACCACCACCATGAAGTCCCCAAACCACGATAGGTTGCTAAACCTCCTATATAAAAAGACCGTTCCTCAGATCAAGCCCAAAGTGCCTATAGTCAAACGGGTCTTGTATGAGGTTGATTCCAGTCCCGAGACCTCCAAATCGGTGTTGGATGACTTGATGCAGTTTCAGTGGGATCAGAAACCTCTACACGCTGCTGTAGAAAAAGTTGAGAATTTAGCTGAAAAGCCTCTTACTAATATCTTGCGTTTGAATTGCAAGAATGCATACGTGTCCAAATCGGACCTCTCCGATATTTATCCTGTGGTGAGAGACCGTCGTTACCTCCTAAGACACCCATTGGAGAAGGGCATAGACTTCCATTTCGTCAAGGCCAGAAACCCATTTTCCCTAATGTTTACGGGGTCATTCTACTTGATTTTTCCAAACTATAATCAGGCATGCGTCTACTTCCTAGAGACCCGGCGAAAGGTCCTCAATGGCATGGATATGGAACTACATTTCGTGGAGCCTAACGAGACTCATCTTAAGCAAATGGCCTCCCCTTTTTTAAGGGACCCAAGACTCATCAAGCCCGTAGAAAATGTCAAGTTTGCAATTGAGAATTTCCGCAAGACCCCAATCCAAGAGATCTTTGCTTCTTCCATGCCACACCTAGATACCATCGGCCAGCTTACGAGCACCCAGCACGACTACACCAAGTATATGGGTATTGATGAAGATCCATGGTACAGCACCTTGGCTAACTTCTCATATATCCCACATCGCTCAAGTCTGGTTGTTGTTAGAAATCTTCCTTTTGGTATCACGGGCCCTGCTATTCAGAGTCTATTGTGGGACTATGAGTTTGCAACAGTGGAGAACCCTCAGGCTTCTATTCACAATTTGAACCTGGATCCCGTGGCACAAGTCTCAACGGCGCTACTAAACTTCAAAGATGAGAAGCATGCCCGGAGATTCGTCAGGAACTACCATGGCCGAAGATGGGAGAAAGTGATGTCACGAAAAGAAAAGGCCCTTTATGAACCGATCCTTTGTGAAATTCTTGATTGATATATTATTATTACTATTATTATTACTATTATTATTAAGGGATGGGCTAATTTCCACGTTCGTTCATTAAAAAAAAGCTCAATTCTTGCTATAAAACACCTTTTCAGATCAGTCATTTCTCCAATCTATACTCCTCCAACTGTTTCTGACAATCGAGTAAGTGCGCAGACTGGCCTCTGTAGACGATGATGGTGCAGCCAATGAAGATGCCTTGTTGTCGTGGTCGGCATTGGAGGAATCTTCAACAATGACATATTTCTCCCATATTTGTTTCACCTTCCAGACCAAGATGATGGTATCATTTCCGGACCATCCCAACGTGGCAGTATCACTGGAATCATTTGCATTGAAGTCTGTATGGTATTTACTTGTGTTAACGGAACAACACGACCATGTGGACTGAAAGTAGCTCAAAATGGGGAGTGGAAGTGGAAGCAGGATCTTACCTAAAACATGATGCTTGTTGGTGGGAGCCTGGTGTCTTGAGTCCTTGTTATAAGGATCATCGGATGAGCTTTGAACTAGAGGGCTCAAGTTGAAAACATGCAAGGTGCCTTTATCGGACATGACGGCCAACTTAGTGTCGTTGCCCGAAAACTTCATGGCGGTAATTATTGCCCGATCGAACCCCCGTCGGAATTCATGTACCAATGCCGTTGACAGCGTTGAATGAACGCGGATGATTGTTCCTGTGTCACTTGCCGATGCTATCAAAGTGCCTGTACGATTCAAGGCAAGTAACCTAATGTTGGACTTGTGAGCCTTGATGATTTTAATGTCGTTCTTTTCGTGGCCCTCTGGGGAAACGTCCACCAATTGGATCTGACCAGCAGCACGGCCGGGGAATGCTAAAATTTGACCTTTCGTTTGGTCTTTGGGGAATGCCAGAAAGGAATTGCCCGCCAATGGACTATTAAAGTCGGAATGAGACGGTACTGTAGAATGTACAGACAAATCAGCTATACCATGCTTGTTTTCTATCGTTTCGTAGGAGGCAATTTTCTGTGGTGTAGCGGAGAACTCGTAAATCTGTACATGGTTAAGTAGGACCACGATGATCTTGACTCGGGACAAGAGAACATTGAGGATGGAGCTCATGAAGTCCATGGTAAGACCCGGTTTCCGCTTCAAATCATCCCAGATCAAAAGTTTGGTGATGGGAAACTTTGGGTTAACTCCGCCACCCACAAGAGCCAAGTAGTTGGTTCTATGGAGCATAGACACGAGACCAATGCCCGAACCAGATTCAGAGTCCCGGCCCGCTTTAAACTGACGGTTAACCCGTAGGTCTATAGGATTGGTGTTGTAGACTAGAAAGCCATATTCGTGGCCAATTGCAAAACATCCCTGGTCCTGGTTAAACGAGACGGAAAGAAAGTTTGTATCGTGCTTGTTGGCAATGGATCTATTAATCATGATAAATATATTGCATAGAGACAAAATGCAGTCTGTTTTCAGAGTTGCTTATTTGAGTTTTCCCCCTAAGTCTGTGAGTAATTAATTTTTTTTCTTTTTTCTTTTTGCTTTTTGCTTTTGGTAAAACGGAGTCCTAAGTGCTTTTGGTGTGACCAATTGTGGAATTAAAAAGGAAGGTGTGAGGGAGGGGCGGAGTAGGACGGCCAAGAACTCAGCAGGGATGGGCCGCAGGTTGAACTTCAAAACCACAGCCTGGAGTAACTTCTTCAAAACGGAAGTTCAGAGGGGGCACAGCTTATTCCCAAAGAGTTTTGACCCTGGGTAGTGCAGAGCAGGGATTTGGAGAGGAGTGGTTGTGATAAGAAAGTTTACGCGATTACGCGATCAAGGAATCCGTTGTCTTAAAGCTACATGTTTATGGTGGTATGCGCACATTGTTAGAGAGGATTTGGAGAAGAAAAAGTATACGAGTCGGGAAGAACGGTTATGCACGAGATTGCTATTGTGTGCTATAATTATCGGTGCCGGCTTAATTCGTGGTATGCTTATTTCACGAAGATGAGGCCACTGGTCTCACCATGACGTCACTTGTATAGTGAGACACTATTTAAATAATGCCACTTAACAATGAGCACCTGGGAAAGATGCAACCCAACGTATCGCACATATTGAAGAAAAACAAAAAAAAAAATAAGAAAATAAAAAATAAAAAAAAAAACCACCTTCTTTTAGCGTGCCCGAATTCTGAATTCTGACTTCTAACTCCGGTTAAGCACAATATTATCAACAACATGTTTGTTTTTTGAGTTTTTAGTCACTCTCTAGATCCATCACTTCTTCTTCACTGGAGATTTCTCCTTGTTTGAGCTGTCTAGCCATAGCGTCCACGTCATCGGAATTTGGTTTCCGGTGAATGTCAGTTACATTCTGCGTCCGCTTGGACAATGGGGTTGCAAATTTGCTTGCGGCTGAAAAGTAAGACGACGACGCACCTGTTTGCCCATCGGATTCCCGAAGTTTATACTTGATTGCATCAGTGCGGAATTCGGAAAGCTTGGAGTCCATCTCACTCAAGAAAAGCGGCGAGTTTTTATTAGATAAAAGAGCTCTTTTAAGGAGATCTTGCGCAACGGGATCCGACGGTGACAAGGCTAATGCATCGTGTAGCACTTGAATAGCCTTATGTTCGTCGTTCAACTTCATGTACACTAAGCCCATAGATGATAAAATATTGCTATCATTTTGGGGGCTTAATTTGAGAGCTTGTTGAAAACAATCAAGTGCCTTGTAAGGGAGATCAGCCCTTCGGAATACATGTCCCAAGTTGGAATGGATGGAGATCCAAGTCTTAGAATCCGAGTTGAGGTATCTGGCTGCACTCAAGGCTTCATGGAAATAAGACTCTGCCCTCTTCAAGGAGTTGCGGTGGTAGTAAATGACCCCCATTTCATTCAAGAGAAGTGGGTCTGTGTTGCAGATTTGGTATGATGCCAAGAGGTACTCCTCGGCGAGGTTGACATTATTCATTTGCAAGTGTTGCATGCCGAGATACAAATTAGGCAAATGTGTTCCGGGGAATAATCTCGCCGCAAAAGCATAAGCACTGATGGCCTGCTCGTGCTCACCCTCTAAAGCAAATGTATGTGCAAAGCCTATCCAGCCCTGGCCACTGTTTGGGTTGAGCATAGTTGCTTTGCTAAAGAACTTTCTAGCTTCAATGATCCTGTCTATGGAGAGGTAGTAGATGCCGATAGCCAGCCAGGTAATAGGATTGCTAGGGTGGTGATCTGCTAGCTGATGTGCCTTAAGAAAGAGCTTATTCCTTCCACCTAATTCGTAAAGACAACTTAAGTAGTTCGGGAGTAAGCTGAAATTGTCGGGGTCTTTCTCTAGTGCTTTCTCGCAGATTTTAAGGCACTCGTCATAATTGCATCGGACATATAAATAGTCTGCTCTGCTAGAGAGAAGGTCTGCATTGTCACCAAGCCTGTACTCGTCCTTCAAGATGCCTTCAGCTTCCTCGAACTTGGAGATGTTCATGTACTTGCTCAATCTCAAAATGTATAGTAGTTTGATGAGTTCATCGTTATCGTCAGCATCTGCGTAGTTAAGCTGGTTAATAAACTCCCACTGTTCCCGTGGAGATAGGAGATCATTATTAATCAATTCATTGAATGCTTCAAAACACTTGACGTCCACCATGACTGCTTCCTTATAAGCCTCTTTCGCCTTCTCGTAGTTGTTTTGGTTGGCGAACACTATGCCTCGAAGATAGCACATGGACGCTTCAAGACGGGTACCTCCATCGGTATTGCGAACTTTATAGTTCGATTCCTTGAAAGGGTTGACTTCGCCAAGCAAATCCAAAGCGTCGTCCCATCTTTCAAGCTTGATCAACGAGTATGCTGATAAGTAGCGGCAACTAAGAGACTGCTCATAATCAGGCTTGCTAGAAAGAAGCTTATGAGCACGTAAATAGTTACCCCTATTGAAGTGAACTTGGGCTAGCCAAAATGCATCGTTGGCATCGTCAGTTAAGGTTAAGATCTTATCGCCAATGTACTCAGCGGTGTCATAGTGATGCTGCATCAAGGCATCGTGTCTCCAAAGCCTAAGCTTCTCTGCACGGGACAAAGGCTCCTCGCTTGTTCCGGCAGGCTGGTTATTGGAAGGTTTTTCATTATAGTCGACATTGGCATTCTCGATATTATAAAACAGCGACAGCAGAGAGTTGGGAGTGCTAAACAAATTCCCACCATGAGGATTGGGTGGAGTGATGAACACGTCTTGTCTTCTATTGCGGATATGCGGCGATATAAATAGTGTGGAGTTATGAGGCAGAGGCGTTTTGTGATTTTGTACCATGCTGGAGATGTGGTTGCTCTTTTATCTCTGAGTAGGGGGGTGGGTGTAGTTTGAGGAAACCTGGAAAAGATCGTCTGGGGTGTTTCACTGATGTGAATGCGACACTGTTTACATACACCACGCGTGAATCCACCACCATCACACCTCTCTATTGCTGATCTACTAATACCCTAAAATTTTATATAAATTTTAGGAGTGACTATTTTTTTATAGGATTTTCCGGAGAGAGCTTTGAATTATTTTTTTTTTTTCATAGTGGAATTGAAGTTAGAGAAATTGACTTGGTCAGTTTTTAGGCGAAATGGGTGTTTAAATAGTAGAGCTTTTGGTACTTGTGGGTGAATGGTTGCATAGTCCCCTTGTTATACTGCGTGGGTCCAATCAATCTGCGTGGGCCCAGTTAGTGTGCGTGGTAGAGTTCGTCTGCGTGGTCCAGTCAGTCATTAGTAATTTATACAGCGCAGCGAATTGAACCAGGACTAGTCTATCCAATCTACTAGACCATCATGCGGCACCACTTACTACTGTTTAGCTCAGTCTTCAGCTCAGTCTTCAGCTCAGTCTTCAGCTCAGTGTAGTTCAGAGATCAGGTCAGAGATCAGGTCAAAGTATCAAGTCATGATTTAATCGCGAATATGAAACAAGTCAAGGAGCCATTGGTCTGAGATTTACAGATCCATGGTTGACTGGTTTACATTATTTTGGGAGTATTAGGAAGTTCACTATGTCTTTGCCTTATTCCTCTGGTCTAACCAGTACCATAGATAGATTCCCCACTCAACACTGATGAAGACGTTTTAAAGGATTGAAACAGACTTATATAGTATACTATAAAGTTTAAGTGTGTCATATTGATCTTGTACTTAAGACCATTATAGAAAAGTATAGGAGAGTACCAGGAAAAACATAGAGTAGAGTATGATTTGGTAGAGCAGAGTACACTAGTGAGTGGATGAGCATGGGACACGTAAAGTGGACCTGAACAGCGGATGCTGGTCCACATTAATGACAGGTGGATTTTCAGTAGGTAATCTTTGTGGAGGTAGCTCAATGGTTAGTATAGGCATTCTTTCTGGGTGGTAGTAGTAGTAGTATACCTTAAACGTATACCTTATCAGTACGCTCTTGGTAATATTCAAAGTTCAATACCATACCTCTTAATAATGTTAGTATTGACACTCTGGCTATGCCAATCATGAAGTGAAACATTCCTTCTTGTAGTAATGCTTTAAAAGAACCTTAATGATAATACTTCCTCAATTAAATAGTAGCACCTATGTCTCACGTCAATAAAGGCATTGCAGTGAGGTATTACGGTAAGGTATTGCGGAGTGAGAGTGATGGTGACAAGAATAGTGTCAAAAGAAATACTTGATGTATACATTCAATCACCATAGTAAAACAGATGAACCAGCTCAAAGTCTGATGTAGGTCCGTCATAAATGGATCAGCCTTTTAATTAGAATATACCAAATTAGTAGAACTGACGTAGTATAACAAATTTTTGAACAGACTTTAGTACAGACTTAAGTACAGACTTAGTAGAAGAAAGATAATAGTGAATATTTATGAATTTATATATAAGTTTTTGACATGGTATACATGAGTCTGTGCTCTAAGTCTGTCTGGTGCTATTGGTGTTTGCCCTGCTGTGCGGGCCCATATAATTATTTAACATAGGGTTAAATATCACTATGTTCCCCTCATAATGAGGGATATATCTTCCCCAGAAAAGAGAACTATTTATTATTTGATTTTGATTATTTTTAATAATTTCATTGTCTTTAACTATATATTATTGATTTGTCTGATGGTTTTGGACTGTGTGGTCAGTCTCTATAGCTAGGAGCAGTGACCATTGCAAAGGACCATTCACCCAACTTTGTCCAAGTTTTTTAAAAGCCATAAATACTTTTTTTGAATAAGTTTATGTAAGCCTTGTCATTCGCGGGAAATAAAATTATATGGTGTGTGGAAGAAATAGACTGGGGTCAGTAAGGTTGTGTATATTACTATGGTGATACACTCAGTTTAGACAATGACTGAGATCGGAAATATTGCTGCAAAAATCAAACACCTCCTCAAGAAAATCGAAAAAAAGTGAAACTAAATAAATCATAGCCTTCATCAAAACTATAATATAAACTAAGTTCTTTTTTTTTTTCTTGCCGAAGTTAGATCAGTTATTTATGGAAATACCACCGGATTGCTTATATGCAGGAAACGAGAGAGATGAGCATCAAAAAGTACCGCAGCTCATACCATCTCTTAGTCTACGCCAGTCATACCCGGAATGTCTAAAGCATCGCCAACTACACAGTTCCGGATCTTGGCCGGATCCTACGAGCACAACTTGCTCTGTGTATCCCTCATCTTAAAGGACAAGATCGAGCCAGTGTTCCAACCTATCTTTCACTTCCAGGCCCACACGCGGTCCATCAAGTCCATCGATGTAGCCAGAAGGTACTTGGTTACTGGCTCCAACGATGAGCACATCCGAATTTACGACTTGAAAAAGAGAAAGGAGTTGGGTACCTTATTGAGTCATCAAGGTACAGTGACCACATTGAAGTTCTCTCATGAAGTCAATGGAAACACTTCGGTCAGTGAAGATACTCAAGTCAATGATACTCCAATTAATGGAACTGAGAAAAACGGTAGATGGCTTCTTTCAGGATCTGAGGATGGTAAAATCATTATTTGGAGAACAAAGGATTGGGAAATGTTTGGTACTTTGAAAGGACACCAAGGTCGTGTTAATGACTTGGATATTCACCCTAGTGGAAGACTTGCTATTTCTGTGGGTACCGATAAAACCATCCGGTTATGGAACATGATGACAGCCAAGAAAGCAGCCGCATTAAAGATTAAAGGAAAAGACCATTTGGGTCAGTCGGGGGAGATCGTCAGATGGTCACCGGATGGAAAACACTTCTTGGTGGCCTTACTCACTCAATTGTTCATCTATGAGCTTGGAGAAGAAGCCAAATTGATCCGCAAATTGAAGTTCAAATCCACCCTCATGTGTCTTGAAGTCTTGACCATCGAAAATAAAGTCTTCTTTGCTGTGGGTTTGAACAACGGGTCCATTGAATTCTATGGCACTGATGTCTTTACTGAAACCGACAATGAGGATACTGCAGTGGAGCCAGCATTTACTTTACAAGGCCACTCCAGCAGAATCAAAAGCATGTCATTTATATGCACCAAAGAAGACACTCATGGCGTGCCATACCTTGTTTCCGTTTCTTCAGACGGTAGAATTGTGGTGTGGAATGTGTCGGCCAGTTCCAGAGACCAGGTTGCAGTGTATGACACCGGGGAGAGATTGAACTGTGTGACAGTATGTGGAGAGATGATTGAAAATGCCGAATCTTTAAAGAGAAACCACGAGGCCATGGAGATGCCCAGTGAAACGGAGTATGAGACCGATACCGATGCTGTGGAACTAAGAAAAGCCATTCTCGGCCCCGATAAGAAGAAGAAGAAGGGAAGGAAGGCTGTCACGGTGACTTTGGAGTAGTGTGTATATTTAGATTTACAAGAAAGAATAAAAAGTATCTATAAGCTCTAGGATAACCTGGCCACGTGACGCTCGAACAAGCTCTTGGCTCTCAGCCACACGGGATCCGTTTGTCTGTTGTTCAATTGTAGCAAGTAAGGCATCAAGTCCTTAGAGAAGAACTCCGAGGCTTCTCTGGGCAACAATGAAGGCAAGTGGTCGATGGAACACACAGATAACTTTGGGCCCTTGGAGGTTTCAACTGGCACCGTGGGGTCGTTGAACACAGTGGCAATCTTGTACACGGGAATAGGGTTATGAGGGTTGGTGGTGTCGGCAGAGACATCAACAATGGACCTCAACTTTCTGTCGTCCTTGTTCAACGAGTCAAAGTCAATGAAAGGTGGGATTGGCGATGACAAGTAGATGCAGTTGATGAAGATATCGGACTGCACAATCTCCTCGAATGGACCGCCCTTGGCCGTCTCCTTCATATCCCACTTCAAAAGGTTGTCCTCTGGGATTCCCACTTTTCTAAAGAGATCAAGTGCTCCCGAACCACATCTTCCCAAGGCACCAATGACCAAACATTTAGGGTAATTACCACCAGTTTTCTCCAAAGCAGCAGCCAATTCCTTCTTGACGTGGCTGACCAATTCAGATTCATTGGGGTATGGGTTCACAGCAGGCAAGTTTTCACTATCACTGTGCAATTGCTTGAAAGCCCAATCCAAAACACCAATGGCAGCACCAGCAAAACCGGCATAGAAGCCAAACGCAGCCACTCTTCTGCCCTGGTCATTCTCCAAGAATTCCAAATCGTACAACGTTCCCTTGCCTGCAGGGAATCTACTCAAAACGTCTTGCCAGCCTGCTTGGTCCTTGTAACAGTGAGCAAACTGGATGTGTTCATGTACCAAAGGAAAGGTTTCGTTTTCGGGCAATTCCTTCAACCCAATAATAAGTCGATCGGAAGGAGCTTGTTTCCACGAACCTGCAGGCACAATCTCGGCGCCAACATCAGCGTATTCCTGAGCCTTGAAGATCGATTGGTCACTGTCTTCAACATAAACCTTGTAACCAGCATCCAACAATTGTTTGGTGGTGGTGGGGGTCAAGGCGGCTCTGGCTTCTAAAGGCTTTGTTTCAGCTCTAAGATGCAAAATTGTCATTGTCAGCAATTGAGGTATAAGTGTCTTTAAAGAAAGAAAGAGAGAAAGAAACAAAAAGAAAAGGAATAAATGGCTGTAAAAAAAAGCTGGGGAAGGGCCGTCTTTATAGTTCTGGCGAGGTGAGGTGATCGTCGTGCACGACGTGCAGGACATGGAGAATAGTGGCATTTCACCGAACGATGTGACTCAACGAGCAAAGTGTGCAGTGAGATAAGCACGTGACCTGGTCTTCCCACTGATAAAGAGAAACGTTAAAAAAAAAGGCTTTTTGTATTTTCAGAAAAAATCTGATAAGTATACGGATCAATGGTGGTTCTATCTATATAAAAACACACGTATAAACCTATATACAAACCTATACAAATTCGTAGATATGTTTCAGATTTTTTTGGTTAGTGGTGGTTGTTGGTGAGTGGCTTGAAAGTCTGATAAGTGTACTGCACCGGGCGCGGCGAAATATGCAAGAACGGCTTGACTCACTGACTCACCTTTTATGGCTCATTCACTCACCTTCAGAGCTCGTTCACTATGACTAGTTCACTCACTTTCTAATGCACTTGAGAACGTACTTCTCAAAAATCGGTTTGGCGGCCTCCCAACTATTCTCCACAAACGAATCTCCATACACCTTCAAGACTCGCTTGATTACTGCGATTTCCTTTTCGTCCTTCACCATGCCACTGGTGACCGCCTTTTCATAGAGAAGCTGGGCAAACTCACGGTCATTATCGTAGAGATTTGCAACCATCAATGCTTCTGTTAAGGATCCCGTTGGAGACCGGCCAGTGACTTCGTTCACTTCTTTAGAGACCAGATTGATGTAGTTGTTGTAGATTTCAAGGCTTTTCTCGCTGGAAAACCGACTGTTCGCTAGAATCAACTGGCATAATGTGGTCACCGTGAGGTTTTCATGGTCCACAAAAGTTTCTGCAATTTTAAGCAGAGTAGCATCGTTTTTCTTCACGGCCTGGTAACTGAATCCTTGCACGAGTTTGGCCTGGACGAATTCAAGCCCAAACTTCTCAAATGTCTGGTAATGGTGGAACTTCTCCAATGCAGTATTCACACTATCTTTATCAATCAAGTAAGTCTCCATAAGTTGCATCCGTAAGAAGAGTGAGCTGGGGTCTTTCTTGTCCAAATCAAGTTGGTTTTTTTCAACATACTCAAGTATTTGGTCCAAAAAGCTCTTGTTTTCACCAGAAACATCCTTGAAGTCCACCATATCTCCATAATTAAGGCTCATTCCTCCATATTTAAGGGCTCTGGCCAAAGTCTCCTTGCTCAAAAGAGTAGGGTCAAGGCCAAACACGAGTTTAGTGAGTTCATACTGGACCTTCTGGTCTTTGGAGGAGTTCAATTTGGTCTGGAGCCAAAGGGCCCAGCCATCCAACTTGATGGCCGATAAAATACCCAAATCGCCTTCCTCCACCAACTTATCAAACATTGTATCCAAATGGTGACCCACTACTTCAGGTCCCAGACATAGATTGATCAAAGCCACGGCCTTTTTGATGTTGGAAACCGATGGTTTAAACACTTCATGTTCCTCCAACTCCTTCAACTCACTCTTCTCCCCCTCAAGTAATTTCTTAACCACTGAAAGCACCACCTGATTTCTCTCCTCAATATTACCTTTTCCTTCAAGGTAATTTCTTCCGTGTTTCTCCAATAAACTCATCAGAGTGAAAGCTCTACCAGGGTTATGATCAATGAGAGCTTTCAATGCCGCTGGGCTCCATGGATGTTTTGATTCTTTACTGATGGTGTAGTAGAGTGAAAAATCATGGGCTAGACCCTGCTCCAAGGCTTTGTTGGTGGCGTCGGGGGAACTACCATTCTTGAGTATTGTGCGTATTTGGTCTAGCAGGTCTAGCAGGTCAGGCAGGTCTGTTTGGGAATCGGTGGCTTTTATACTAAACAATCTGGCCGATTTAGTAGCATTGAAGTTGAGTAGGCTGTTTTTGTGGCGGTACAAATGGCCCAAAGTCCGTTTCTGCCCAAAGGTGTTCATTGGTGTAGCTATTACTTTGTCAGTACGTGAAAAGTAAGGCCGCGCACATGACCAGTACTGATACTAAGACTTACTCACTACATAAGCTAGAATGTACTTATTCACTTAGCTACCAGTGGATAGTTCTTCACTAAACCACTAGCACATAATTATTCACTTTGAAAAAACCTCTCAACCTTCACCATAGCCTCATATAATCTTGTCATCATTGGTCCAAGTTGGCTTCCAAGGCAGATAGAAGACCCAAGGCAGGAAAGTAGTTGGTCCATTTATCTTCAACATCAAGCTTATCGATGTCGTTGAAATCGAAGTTCTCGTTGAGGTAGTCGTTGAAGTTGATGGCCTTTTGTTGCTTCTCACACTCGAAACTCCAGCTGGCTTTGAAGGCTCCTCCCAAAGCACAAGCATTGGGGATTTCAACCTGGTAGTTTCCCTCCGTAGCTCCCATGATCGAGCCCATCTTGCGGATAATGCTCTTGTTCCTGGATGCTCCACCAACAAAGAAGATTTTGCGGGGCCTGGAAGTTAAAGAATTGTATGTTTGTTTCTTGCCATCGGTTTCAATGTCTCCAAATTTAGAATGCAAGTCCTCGTACAATTTCTTCAACTGTTCATCCTCGGATTTCTCCTTCACACTGCTAGAATCCTCTGATCCACATAACATGGGACCTGCTCTCAATCTGCAACTGATGGTTTGCGACTCCACAATGGAGCTGACGTCCTCTTCTGCATCCCATTCATCCACTGTTTCGACTTTTCCTTCTGATGTCAACTTCATTCTCTTGAGCTGTGCGGGTGCATTGGGAATGATTTCTCCTGTGTCAAAATAAATTCCAAGCTTGTTATCGAAGTTTTCAGATTGATCCAAGATCTCATCAAACTTATCCCACGAGTCACCTTTCACTCCATTCTTCTTGTTGACTTTATCACGAACCTTCTCCCTAGCCAATGCACCGTTGCTATAGCAAAGCATACCCATGTAGGCATTGTCAATTGTTGGATGCTTGAACACATGGTACTGAGAAGAAGGATTGTAGTTCTCTGTCACCAAAAGAACTGTGGTTGATGTTCCTAACGACACCAACACATCGTTTTTCTGCAAGGGAAGAGAAATGATTGTTGCAAGGTTATCACCAGTGAATGAGTATACTTTAGCATCGTCCGAGAAACCATACTTCTTGATAAAATATGGAGAGATATGGCCCAAACCTTCATACGAAACCGGAATAATCTTGCCCAATTTTTGCTTGAGTTCTTTAACGCCCGCCTCAGTTTCTTCTTTGGACTTTCCATCCAAATTGGGATGCACACCTGCAGCCACGGCCATCAAATCGTCGTCGTAATCGGAGTTTTTTATGCTGTACAAGTTCATTCCACAAGCATCAGCTTCTTCAATAGTGGTGATATGGCCCAAAAGCACTGACGCCACAAAACTAGATACTAAGGAGATTCTCTTGGTGGCTTTATAGACATCAGGAGCAGAGCGGACAGCCAATTTCCGGATCTGGAGGCCGGTGAATCGGTAGTGAGCTCTTGAACCCGTTATTTCAGCAAGGTTTTCCGGGCCTTTTGTAACCAGCTCGAAATCCTTGATTTCCTGACCCGTCGAATGGTCCTGCCAATTGGGGGACGTTTCAGAAGCAAAAGCATCCGAAAGACCCTCAAGCAACGAGGAAGAATCGTCCAAGTTGTTCAATGCAGATTCCGCCGAGTCCGACCAGAAAACAGAGCCATGTTGCATTCCAGAACCACTTAAACCTTTCACTTTGGAAAAAGGAAACCCATCATCTTTCATATTGGTGAACACATGGTCTATGGCCTCAAGCCACATGTGAACCGGCGATAAGATTTCACCCGAGTCTTCATTGGTCACCACGCCTTTATTGATTTTGTATTTTTCCTTAAACTGAGCATCAAATTCAACAGAATACGTATTCAATGCCTTCAACGATTCATCAATCACTATGATCTTGAGCTGCTGCGTAGACAAGTCAAAGCCCAAGAATAAATTGGTACAATGCTCATAAGTCATATTTCACCTTGAGCCACGTAAGCTTGTTCTTTTTGTAAGCGCCCCAAGCAGGAAAGGTCAAAAAGGAAATAACAATAAGACAGAGGGCAAATGTTCCAAGGAGAAATAACAAGCTCTGGGCAACAAAACCGACTAAAACACTAACAATAACTGAAACGTAGACGAAAAGTTGTTGCTGGCGGTGTACGGATCTCTGGCCTTCGTAGTCGATGGGAAATTCAATAGCAGAATTGATTTGATCACGAAGTGCTTCCATTTGAAGAGAGGTTGGGGGATGCGGGGAGTAGCTGGGAATATATATAGTAGTGAGTGAGGTGTCGCTTCGGGCGAGGAGGATGCAGTAAAGTTAGGCGCGGATGCAACTCTGAGTAAGCTTGCGCGCGCGCGCACGCTGTGAGTTAGTGACTGACTGACTGGGTGAGTGGGGGTTTATATACAGATCGCATCTATACTCCCGATCCGGTGAAACTGCAAACTGCCGCAAATCCCGAAGGTAAAACGACCAATTGGATATAGATAGTGGTTATAAGGTAATAGAAGCCAATGGTTAAATGTATCAGACTAAATCAGGCATATTAGGTTTTTTAGACTTCAGTTTAGTGAGTTCTGGTGAGCTACAGTCGCGGGTTAGTTAATATCATTGTATTGCAAATTGCCTTGGAATAGCTATGTTCATAATAGATGCTTGAGAGTCACTCGGGTAAAGGCAACCCCAAGTAATCTCACATGATGACACCAGGCCAGCGCAGCGTCTTCTAAAACTTCCTCCCCACAGTAAATAGTACTAGTTACTATTGACGTAGTACTAGTTACTATTGACATAGTACTTAATATCGTTACTCATAAGCTTCTCCTCCAAGAAGTCCGCCACCTGGTTATAGTGGTCTTCCTCAATCACTGTCATGACTTTTTCGTTTTTTGATGCATTTTCAAACAGGAACCCATCGTCGTCTTCTGAAAACACAGGGAGATCAAAGAACTTGGTATAGCTCTTTTTGTCCATGGAAGAATTGTTAGTGGAGACTGTGGTGGATCTAGTGAGCGATGTCATGAGCAGGTTCTCATCGGTCTCCGATACTAGAGGCGACGTCAGTCTCGACAAGAAGATAAAGTCATCGTCGATCTCCTCATCAACATCTTCCAAACCCTTTTTTTCCTGTGAACTTTCATGAGATGAAGCATTGAACATTGACAGCTTAATTGCTTCACTATACACGAACTCATCGATGATATCTGTATCCAAATCTTTGGATGAAGTAGAGCTGGATTTTTTCTCCGAATCTTCAACGACTTGCGTCTTAAGGGTATTCAGACTATTGAGGTCGATATTGACAAAGTTAAAGAGTTCGGCTTCGGATTGTTCGGGGTCTGTTTCTTGTTCAAGAGGCGATAATGAGGTCGCATGCGATAGATGGTTAAGGTCAGATATAAGATCACTCATTATACCGTCCCCCATTTCGTTAAATACTCTTTTTCTGGCCGTGGTGGCCGTATCATATAAGCCTGCATGGAACGATGGAGACGAGGCCGAGTCCACCTGAGACTTGAGGCATCTATAATCGTGGATGAGCAGTAGGAGCTTTGTTTTAAGGTTATAGTTTTCGCGGTCAGTTTCATTGATATGAGATTTTAGCTCATGGATAGAGCTTAGGCTTGATGGAGTGGGATGGTGGGTTTTAAGATATGCAGGATGTTCAGTAGGAACAGATGATTCGGTATGAACGGATGTAGTGGAATGAGTGGAAGGAACGGATGGAGCGGAATGAGTGGAAGATACGGATACCTTTGTTTGAAGCCCGGATCTTTTTGTGGCCATAGGAGCAGAAATTGGGCCAGTAGACAATTTTCCCAGGAGATTTTTCAGGGACAATGGTGATTTATGATGAGGCAGTGGAATATTCTTTTTGGGGTGAGAAATAATGGGTTGCTCATTTTTCAATGGGCCCGTAGCACCCGGCGGCCTTTGCTTTTTCTTTTCGGAAACCGCCCGATTTTTACGGGAATTCTTGGGTCTCGGGGGTAGCACCCAATTCTTGGATGTTGTGATTGTTAAGATCGGCGAGTGTTGTTCGGAATACGACATTGGTGCTATATTTGCATGTTAGGCTCAGAAGATGGACGCGAACAAGACGAGTCAAGGAGAAAAAGCAAAAGCTGGGGCTTATTATTGTGAACTTTTATAAAGAGCTTTAGTGGAGACCTTTAGTGAAGCTTTTGTGAAGTTGAAGTATTTGTAAAGTTGAAGTATGTGTTGTATTTGTGGGAGCAAATCGAAATGACAGTGGGATCGGGTGGGCGAAGATGTTTGGACAGCGATAAAATAAATGAGACACCAGAATTGATCAATGAGATTTTCAGCAATAAGGAAATCAATGGGCCCGTACAATAAATTCGATGAGTGTTGGATGAATAAATTCGATGAATGTCTGATGAAATTCCGATGGGATGAAATTTCAATGAGTAAGGTCCGATAAATAGAAGGCCTGATTCAAGACCGAAGAGGGAGAAAATAGTGTGGAGGAGATGAAAGAAGTGAGGCAAGAAAAAGGCGGACGTGAGAAATGAAGCGTGAAGAGAGCGCAGTTAAATTAAGAATTACGAACGCACGGGCCGCTAATGGACAAAAAAGCATTCGCGCGCCGAATGTTTTACCGCTTGTATCCAAGCATGGGCACTAACACCGGCGGGTGAATCCGGGAGAGCCTTGAGCCGAGAAGCAGGAACCTTGCGAAAAAAAACCAGCAACAAAAGAGAAAAGCGAGAAAAGCGAGAAAAAAAA
Source organism: Metschnikowia matae var. maris (assembly GCA_002370695.1). NCBI lineage: Eukaryota > Fungi > Ascomycota > Pichiomycetes > Serinales > Metschnikowiaceae > Metschnikowia > Metschnikowia matae. Next base: position 37,618 of record NKZH01002058.1, read on the forward strand.
AGAGCAGCACCAAAAACGCGCGCAGTGTGCTTTCTCTCCAGAGCAGGGCTCTAATGCTAAATCTGCACCAAGTGTTAGCAAGCTTGCTCAGCAATGAATCTGAATCTCAATCTTAGGGGTGTACTGCACCAAGCAATTCAAGCAATTCAATGTGAACAAAAAAGAAAAGACAAAGATAGGAAAGGAATAGGAGAAAAAAAAAAAGGAAGAGGAAAGAAACAGAAGCAAGAGATGAAAAGAGAACCTGAAACAACCTTGTTTCATGTCTATTTTATTTTTTGAGTGGTCTTTCTTTGATCTGTCCTACGTGTATCTTGCGTCATAGTCTCTACAGTCTACGATATCTCCCTGCACCTTATCCACGAACACCCACGGAAACCACGGACACCCACGCTAATTCACGAACATTCACGAACAGTCCACTCACTGCACGAACACCCAGTCTGCTCCACTCTTACTCCACGGAACAATGTCCATTGACTTTCCTTTAGACTGCCACTGTCACTCTTACACATCCCTACACTCTCATTTACACTCTCACTCTCACTCTGATACTGCCACGCAATACTGTGTCTCACTTCACTCTCACTGCAACCCACTGTCTCACTCACTTGCTCTTACACTATGACCCACTGCCCACTGCCTGTAATTATTGCACCACAAATTGAAATAAGAATTTGTTTTTTTTTTTAACCCTTGACCTTTGTTTCGCTGCCTGCTTTCCTAATCTTAATTCTACTCGTTCCTTAAAGTGGTTAACTTTAACGTCGTCTGATACTCAACTGTAATGTTTAATTGTAGTCTAAAAAAAAAATCGCCTAATTGAAATATGCAATTGTAGTCTAATTATAAGAATTGATTGTTTCAATTTTCGAATTTTAATTCTGCAATTGTTAATTCTGCAATTGTTTAACTGTGCTATTGTTTAATTCTGCAATTGTTAATTTCTAATTGTCAGTTGTCTCGTGACTTTTCTATATCTTCCAAAAAAATCTTTGGCATTGTCTCTGTTGGTCTGTTGGTTTGTGGGTCTGTTACCTCTGTCTTTTTGTATAGTGAGGTGATTTGTTTGGTGGTTCAGGTCTGGTCGGACGGATCGGCTCGCCTGACCCTCCGGGGCTACGATCTGTTCGGCACACAACGCCGCTCGACTATTGTCTATTTTCGCCCGCACGCTTTTCGGCTCTACGGTGCATCCGTCCATCCGCGCTTCCCACGGATACTTCGCTACTAAGCGGGCGGCTTTCTCTTTCGGACATCCTGTACAAATCCTCTACATAGGTCTACCAAAAGTCACCATCTACAAAAGTACCAAAACTGTTAAAGTTAAAGTACTTAAGCTAGAGCACTAAGATCTACCATAATATAAAGAAATTCGTTGATATAACTTGATAATGAACTATTTCCGGTACATAACTTCGGGCCTCGACGACTTGTATTGGGCAATTGTAAGAGAACCGGTCAGCTGCCCTGCTATGTGTGATGGCTTAGTGCGGAATTACGTCTCCACATTTTTTTTAAAAAAAAACGGTATCGGTAAAATAGCCTCAAGAATCATCAGATCTTTTTTAAGATGTCTACTGTGGGAAGGAGATAAGGAGATGTGGAGGTGGGGTGGGGGGTCTGGCATATAGACGCTTGGTTCATCTGACCACTTCTTTGTGCCCCCAATGTCTGGTGGTGTCTGGCAATCGCGTTCGACGCAGGCAAATTGATTGTCTATTGCGGGACATGCATATAGGCTCCTGGGGTCGCGGGCGCGGCCTGCACCCAATAGATTGAACATGCGTCCGATCTTATATCCCCGGATATCTGATTTCGGCTGCAGGCATCGCGTCACCGCCCCAAATAGGCTAAAAACCTAATCACCGAGCCGGACCTTAAGAACCATCCAAAGTTTCGCTTTCGAAAATTAGCCTGCGCTCTCTATGTCAACTCTATCAGGCTCTCGCTCTTTTCTTTTATGAAATTTTCCTGAGGCTCGAGACTCCCCACTCTCCATTCTCCATTCTCCATTCTCCATTCTCCACTCTCCACTCTCCACTTGAAAATACTTTCTCATTTTTACGAGACAATGCAGCGATGCTATATCCATAAAGAATGCATAAGCACAGCATTGTTAATTGACGAATGTTGATTGTGGTCAAAAAGAAAAAGTATTAACCTAGTTTTGAATGGGCATCGATGTGGATGGCTTCAACACCTCATCCACATTGCTGGTTCTCCAGAACGACGTGATGGTCTTGGGCTGCGTCAAGAACGTGACTCCAGCCTTACCATAGAAGTTCAAGTCTCCGAGGAAGGAGCCCTTGTTTCCAGTAAAGGAGAACATTGGCAAAGGCACTGGGATAGGAACATTCACTCCCACCTGTCCACATGCAATGTTCTTGGTGAACTTTTGTGCTGCTGCTCCCGATTGCGTGAATAACGAAACTCCATTTCCGTACCGGTTGGAGTTAACCAACTCGATGGCCTCATCAAACGTATCGACATTGACCACCGATAACACTGGGGCAAAGATCTCTTCATCGTATGCTCTCATGCCTGGTTTGACATCCGTCAAGATCGTGGGGCCCAAGAAGTTGCCCTTGGTCAACCGGGTGTCGGTGGACTTAAAGTCTCTTCCATCAAGCAACACAGTTGCACCTTCCTTTTCCGAGTCGGTGATGATTTCTCTCGCCTTGGTCAAGGCTTCAGGGTTAATAAGAGGACCAACATCCGATGAAGCATCGAAGCCAGAACCAACCTTCAATTGAGAAGCATCATTGGCAATCTCTTTGATCCACGACTTGGTCTTCTCTCCAACAGTCACAAGAACAGAAATAGCCATACACCGCTGGCCAGCAGCTCCAAAAGCAGCTCCATTGAGCGCGTTGATAAAGTGGTTCTTGTCTGCATCTGGCAACACAATCAAGTGGTTCTTGGCTCCCAAGTTGGCCTGCACTCTCTTGCCCAAGGATGTTCCCTTATCATAAATATACTTTCCGGCCTTATCACCACCCACAAAAGTAATGGCCTTGATACGAGGGTCCTCGATGATCTTGTTCACGGTATCGTGTTTACCGTGCACGATGTTCAATACCCCTGGAGGAACACCTGCTTCGGCTGCCAATTCAGCAATGATCATGGCTGCTCCTGGTACTCTCTCCGAAGGCTTGAGCACAAGAGTATTACCGGTGACCAACACAAGAGGCAAACTCCACAATGGCACCATGGCTGGGAAGTTAAAGGGGCAGATAGATCCAACCACTCCCAAAGGTTCACGCACCATCTTGGTCTCCATATCCGAAGCCACTTCCAAAGAAGACGCCATAAGATCATTAGGGGCGTTACATGCCGCCTCCGCCACCTGAAGTCCTCTCAAAACATCTCCCTTGGCATCAGCGAACGTCTTGCCTTGCTCCAATACAATCATCCCGGCAATACGGTCATGGTTTTTCTTCAATAACTCCACAAACTTAAATGCAATTCCCTGTCTTTTAATAATGGAATAGTTTTTCCACACATAGAACGCCTCCTCAGCAGAAGCAACTGCATTCTCCAACTCTTCTGGTGTCGACTGAGGAACTTTAGCAATCACCTCGTTGGTGGCTGGATCGTGGATATCATACCACACGTCGGACTCGGACTTGACCAATTGGTTTTTGTACAACGAAGGTGTAATGTAAGGCTCTGTGCCTTTCTCCAAGTGATCCTTGGGGTACGACTCAATAGTGGTGTTGAGTGTCACTGTGGATAAGAAGCGGGTATTCTGGCGGCGAGCCACAACACGCAAGGATCTAGGGAAAGCTCTCAACATGGTGGATAGAAAAGGATTGAAAGTCAAATCAAACACAATCAAATCAGACACAATTGAGTGAGTCAGACACAATTAATTGATGCTTTGTTGTTATTTTTTTTGTGTCTGGTATGGTGGAGTTGCTTCTATTTAAATACATGGAGGTTCGGGTTCGCAGTCCCGCTTTTCGCAATTTTGCATATGCCCGATTGAGATATCAAAACCGGCCGATTATCCACGGAGGTTCCCCACACCTTTTTGTGTGGCTATATGCAGGTGCGAGGGTAAAACTAGACTGAAGGCAGAATTGAACATAAGACAGAGATTCAATCTCAATACAGTTAAATAACAACATTAGGTAGTATTAAGTGGAGTTGAAGTTCTGAAGCCCTGAAGGTTTCACATTTTTTAGATGTGGATGTGAATCTGGGTCTGGATCTGGATCAAGTCACGTGACTGCTCGATTATTCATGTGAAATTATTTCCAACACCAATGCCCTCCCCCACCCACCTGGGTCTAGACCTAGTCCTTCTTCGTCCAGAGATCATAGTACAAGTCTAGCAAGCACGAAGTACTCCATGCTTGCGTAGGACTCGAGTCGCCGCACAAAGACCCATCCTTATTCGTAAGTTCGGTCAAACCTGCCCATTCACTGGTCCTGATCCACTTCATATGGTCCTTGAGTCGGAGGTTGATCTCCAGTAAGATATTATCAGATTGCTTTCCATTGGAGCTGAACCTCTTGAATGCTCTAATAAAGTATCCAAAACACCATACCCACTCGGGCCCTTGATGGTAGTTTCTTCCCTTGGAGGTAGCAAAATCCTCCGTGTCTTCTCCATTGTGGTAGTCGGGCCTGTAGTTGTAATCGGAGGGGTCCAATGTTCTCATACCAACGGGGCCTCTGATGATTTGGTCCGCCATGTTGATGGCACTTTGTGCTCTTTCAGCGCTGAAAAGCTCCGGTGCAACACACATTGCAATGGCAAAGTTGGGCCTCAACTGATAATCCTCGTACTCTTTGCCACTGCGGTAAAGATCCTTGTAGATACCTCTTCTGTTGACAATGCTAGAGTTGACATCAAACTCACCATCTTGAGAGGCGTCTTTAGGAACATAAAAGCATCTTTCGAAATTGTCTTGGACCAATTGCTCCCACTCTTTGAGAGTGATCGACAGGCCATCTTCTTTCTCCACCTTGGTGTACTTGAAAAGACCCTTTTTGTTAAGGCCGTTCACAAATCTCAACGTACTCTTTAAGAGTCCCTGCAACTCCACTGCAGCTCCGTCTCTAGGCGTTCCTGGTACACCCTTGGACCCAGCCTTTTCACTCTCTCCCATTTTATCCATCCAAGTACCGCAGTTAAACTGGGATCCTCCATGAACAAACCCGGTTTTCCAATCCACCGACACTTCAACGTTAAAACCCTCGTCACTCATTTGAGAGTCAAGGTTTGGTCCGGCATTGGCTTCCCGGTATTTGATACCCTTTGCATGGCGCAGCAAGATCTCATATAACACGTCCCTGATACTAGACTCGTAGCTGAAAGCACGCTCATCCTCCCAGGAAACCCAAGTGTCGTCCAATGGAAATCTTCTGGATACCTTCTCGTCGAGAATCGTCTCTCCTTTAGGAGCATGTGTCACGTATTCTTGCACGGCTTGTGCAAAGAACCAGGCTGCATCTCTGGCATTGTAACGTGGGTTTCTTCCAGCATCCAATAAGTTAGGAATCAATCCATGCTTGAGAGTCTTGGCAAAGGCGAGTATATGCATCTTTGCATCGTCAAATCTTCCAGGAACAATTAAAAGACCCCGGAAAGAAATGAACACATCTCTACCCCAGCATCTCATGTAGTCATTGCTAAAATGAGGAAGACCTGCGGCCAAGCAAGCAACATTTTCAGTGGGGAGAAGAGACGTATTGTTCATGAATCCACACATCTGTACAGAAGTCAATGCCAAGCTTTGAACGAAGTTGGTAGAACCCTTTATGTGGTCATCCATCAATCTTAATGCTCTGAATCTGGCTGCTTCATAAGCAATACCAACCACCAAAGCAAAGTAGTGAGGATGAAGGAAATTGGGTACTTTTTTAATGGCTTCAGTTCGGGACTTCAACCATTTCTGGAACTTCTCCAAGCCTTGGGAATTCTTCAAGTACTTGTTCAACCGGTCCGTGATGTTGTCTGCAGCCCACAATCCCTCTCTGAGATGATTACAAAGAGGGTGGCCCAAGTTGTTCTCCCAGATAATATTCTTGAGAATACTGATCCAACCTTCCAATCCGGCATAGACTAGACTGCCGTGGCCAGGAACATAGTACACTCCATCAGACCCTCCACTAGCATCTCTTTCTTCCTGTTCACACCTGTACAACAAGGCATTCAAGTCATACAAGCTCAAGTCAGAGGATGCTTCGATTGCGCCTTCTTTCACGAACTCATCTAAGGAAACATCAGCGTTGGGGATTTTCGTCGAAAACACAGCAATGGATCCAGGCCCAAATGAGCCATCCACCTTGATATAAGAGTCTGCCCCGTTTGTTTCGATCTTTGGACATTCAATCACAACAACCTTGGTGGGGATTCCAGTCAAGTATTTTGAGTCTCTAGAATACTCACCCGTTTTTTCAATCGAATAGGCAAATTCTGGCTTGACTTGAGTTCCCTTTAACTCACAAGGGCTGAGGATCTGTTCTGGAGGATTTTGCTCGAAATGTGATCTTGCAATCAAGAACCAGCCTTCTCCTGTCAACGTATTGTACCTCTGGATAGTGATATATTGACCTTCGTGATGGATGTACATCTCTTGGTCATGAACAGGGTCTTCACTCTCATTAGCCAATGAAGCTCTGACGGAATTCAACTTCTGCTTTGCAAGAGCAATGCCCAGCTTTTCATCAAATTTGTATTGTCTGGTTTCTCCCACCACATCAAGTAATTCCGGGTATGTTTCATCATATCCAAACAGAGTACCAACAGCAGAAGAGCAAAATGAAACCAATGCAGCCGTGGGCAAGGTATCCTCAACCGTTCTAATCTGGGCAGGCATTTGGTTATCATGAGTGCAATCCATGAACAAAGCATGAGGAGCTTGGAAAGATAACACTCTAGGAATTTCCAATTCGGAGTTGTTATCGGCGTATTTGCCTGATTCTGGCTCCTTCTCTGCTGGATATGCAAGCTGATCCAATGGGAGCCAAGAGAACGATCCGATTGGTCTTCCACCATGCTTGTGTACAAGTCTCGACAATTCATCCACGCTCCATGCTTGCATGGCCTCACGGATCAAAGAGTTGATACCCAAGCGTTCCACAAAGATCTTGTCCATCTCTTCAGATCCAGAGAACAATTCGGCCACAACGTATAAGTTGGGGTTCACGGAACGGGCTGCATCCAATAAGGCTTCTCCAACATGAAGAGGTGTAGAATGGCAGTTGTCAAGGCGGAAACCATCAAACATCTTGGCACAGTCTTGAGTATACTTGATCATTCTCTCCCAAAGGTAAGGAGAGTCTTGTGGTCCAGATCCAAACCTCAACTTCACACAATCACTCCAGACAATGACTTCACGTCTCAAGTAAGCTTTTGATTTGTTCGAGGCAAAATCCACAAGAGGGTTTCCGCCCCAAATCCAGCCATTATTAGCTAAAGCCCACTCCTTTCCGTTCTTGGAGAAACGAGTGAAATAGGCTTCAGCAAATTTGTTGTCTGCGGTAATAGGGCCCAATTTTGGTCCGTATTCAGCTAATCTCATGAAGCGTGCTCTATCAGCCACCTGGTTTTTAATGGATTTCACGTCGTCATCATATTCCGCATAAAAATCTGCATTTATCTCATCAATGATGGAGTTGGCCTTGTCTTGCAAAACCTGAGAGTCTCTTGAGCCGGTGATGGAGAGCAAAATGGCGTAGAATTTGTCAAGATGTAAGGATTTGGCAAACCTCCCGCCAAAGCCAAGACCAGCATTGGTAGATTCAAGTACGTATTTGGAAACAGCCTTCAAGTTCGAGACGTCCACATTCAGAGGCACTTCAGCAGGTTCGATATGCGCCAAATTCTCCAGCAACTGCGAAAGGATCAGGGTCTTATCCAACACATAGAATTGCCACAATTCAATCTTATCAATGACATGTTTTTGCACGCCATCAATGATCAAAGATAAGTCATTCTCAGAAGTAATATTTGTGGGCAATCCAAGAGAGTCCAAGCGGTCAGAAAAGTCCAGTAAGGCTTTATCCAACTCAATTGCAGCAATCAAGTGGGGAGCGGTCTCGGCATTGTACCCAATATCAGGGTGGTCACGGATCCATTGGGAGTTATCCGCAGTATGGTTCCATACAACGTCAGTTAATGACAAAAGGTTATTCTTGGCCAATGTCTTGCCAATGAATTCAGAGGCCTGTTCATTGGACAGGAAGAGACCCGGGTCGAACTTGAGCTGGTCGTAAATAGAGTAGGGCGAATCAGAAGAGCCTCTTTCCTGTAATGGCGTGAAGTGAATCATGTTGTAGCCCTTTTTGGAGATGTAAGCAAACAACTTGTCCCAGTGGTCAAGAGGCCCAGCCCATTTGGAAACCACGGTCTGGATATTAATCAGGTTGAAGGACATGTGTTTATCGGCAATAGAGAGTTGAGGAGGCACAGTAAAGTAGAATTGGGCGGTAAGGGATTTCTCATGGTTGGCCTCGTACTCCAAGTAATAAGCGTAAGGACCAGGGTGGAAGATGGGTACATGCACGGAAATGTCTTTATGGAAAGACGGCACAATGGTAAGTTTTCTAAAAGTTTTTCTATCGAACTTCAGCGTTGCATCCTTGGGAACATTGACATAAAGCAGGGCCTTATTGACCACTGGATTTGCAGCGTCAAGGCGGAAAATCAAGTCAAACAAAGGCTCGCCTTGCTTATTCGTTTTGGGCACGGCGGGTAAAATCACCACACCATTTTGCACGGCTTTATTGGGAACAGGCAGTCCGTCTGATGTCAAAGGAAGAAGAACTGTTCTGGACATAGTACGGTAGTGGAACGGCAAGGATTAGAAAACAGTGGGACAATGGATCAACGGGATTAGTAAAGCAGCAAGTAAGGAGACCAATAGCAGAAACCAATAGAACGGTGGGTATAGAACAGTGAGTAATGGATACCAATAGAACGGTGAGTAATTGAAACTGTAAAAAGTGGCGACACTGGAGATCTGAAGACGGTGAAGGTGGTGAATGTGGTGGTGTAATCAGTGGACAGCAAGTAGTGAAGTCAATACCAATTGAGTAGACACGTGGAGCAAGCACACAAACAAATCTTAAGTATCACAAAAAGGTTAAGCTAGACGATCAACAAAAAGTACCAACAAAACCAAAAAGAAGAAGAAGTAGTAGTAGGTTGGGAGAAAAGAAGTGGTAGCGGATCGTCCCATATATATATATGTGCATACATACATTAATATTAGGTGCCGCACCCAGCCAGCGAGCGACAGGTTGCGCACCTTATTTGACTATGCGTTATGCATCACCCACATATTCTCCTATGCATGGATTCTCGCGCCCAAGCCAGACCCCCACCCCCACCTCCAAGGCCAACGCCATTACCCAACTGAGCAGACCAGAAAAGAAAATCCATGTCGCCAAATAAAGCAATTAGTTAATGCCGTGAGTTTTGAATACAGAACTGTACTGTATACGGACATAGAACACAGAACATAGAACATAGAACATAGAGCGTACAAGAAATAGTAGAAGCAATAGTAGAAGTGGTGGAAATGGTACAAAAAATAGTACAAAAGATAGTTCAAAAAATGATAGAGTTAGTAGAGATAGTACAAAAATTAGTAGGACTGGTACAAAAATTAGCACAAAAAATGGTGGAAATGTACTAGTGTATAGGGATATAAAGCAGGATACATAAGAGCATATGGACATAGGAAATAGAGACATAGAGCGTACAAGAAATACTACAAGATATAGTAGGGTTGGTAGAAAAGGTTCGAAGAATGGTAGAAGTAGTAGAAGTAGTAGAATTGGTACAGGAAAAGCTACAAGAAGTAGTATAGAAAATAGTAGAAATCACTCTAGGAAATACTATAGGAAATATTATAGGAAATTGTAGAAATACCATAAGAGATAGCAGGATTGGTAGAATTGGCACAGTTAGTAGAAATAATACCGGAAAGAGAAGAAAGAGAAGAAAAGCTAGAAATGCTAGAAATACTATAAGTAGTAGAATTGGTACAAGAAATGGTAGAAATGGTACAAGAAATGGTAGAAATACTATAAGAAATGGTAGAATTACTATAAGAAATGGTAGAATTACTATAAGAAATAGTAGAGTATTATGGTAATTACTTACGGTCTGTATGTATATATATCCACTTTGGGTAATGGTGAATTGTTCTATTAATTAAGGTGCACTGTTAAAAAGGCCACGTTCAAGTCGATCAGTGAGTATTATTGCGAATTATCGAATTATCGTACAGCGAGCGTATCAGCGTAGGCCGAGCATAGAACGTAGGGCGTAGAAAGTAGGGCGTAGAACATAGGGTGAGTGTAGAGCGAGCGTAGAGCGAGCGTAGAGCGAGCGCAGGTGAGCACCACATTTAGGCATGGATCCGATGGAAAATCCTCCAGACTTTTTTTTGCTTCTTCTCTATTTTTTGCTTCTCTTCTTGTCGTTGATTGGCTGGTGGATGCACTACTCAGAAAACTATATACAGTGTTTTTCAAAACTATTTAAACTAGGACGGCAGAATGTTTTGAACTACACTAGCAAAATTCAACAAACCTATAATTCAAAAAGTTTCGCACCCCTTCACATAGTCTTTCAAACCAAAAGGTGTAATGTTTCAAACACCCACTTTCATTAGAATTCAAGATTCTGAAATCTTAAATCTGAAAGCTGATTTGAAAAGTTTTGAAAAACACTGTATACATTATAGTGTCATATTCATTGTGTCATATTCATAGTGACAATCGACAGTGTCATACTTGAGACAATTGTATAGAGACAATACTTAGAAGTTATAGTAGACAGAAGATATATGTACTGGTCCATATACTGTATATAGTAGCATGACTGATTGCAGTACTACATCTACTAGACCTACACCGTAGACCTAGACCTAGACCCTAGACCCTAGACCCTAGACCGTAGAAGGACACTTCAAAATACGATAGAATGCGACCCTCTAGAATGCGCACCGTAGAGATACTTGGAAATGGGACTGACTTGCATTCACATAATATAAGATAAGGTAAGATGTGTCAGACCCACCATAGGTAGGGATCTACCGATAGGGATAAAATGAAAACATCTCTGTCTGATACAATGGCTATTGTTACACAGCCCCCTATTCAGCCTCCTCCCCCACTTTATTGTACGGAGTAGTAGTATCAGCTGAGGTGATTAAAACAATGATCGCTAAGGAGTTGATCCAAAGCGATCTAGCCCTTTGAAAAGTTATATAAGCCGCCCCGATTCCTCGATTGAGGAATCATCGGCGAATGAACATAGTAAACAGAGTACTTGACGTAACCGGAATCTGACAAGATGAGACAAGATAGTATAAGATAGATAAGATAGGATAGGATAAGGGAAGAATAAGGAATGGATTACGTGATCGATTAACTACTAGCTTTTGTATTTGACTTGTTATGTTTGACTGGAAATGGGTCTTGAGCAATGATGAGGTATGCACCATTGCTTATTTCGAGTGCTATCATGTTTACTGTGAGCACTGTACCACTGTACAAACTAAAGCGTCAGGGTTATGAAAAAGAAATAACAGAAGTTATGGACAAAGTGGATGTCTTTGTGTTTGTCTGTCTTTAAACACTACCTACGATTCGTTCCTGGCTTTTATCTACCATTTGCTATCATTGATTGTCCATGCAAGTCATGAGGGGGTCTAGTGAAGTGGGGGTGGAGAACTTGCAGAGAGCCCCAATACAGAAAAGCGCCCATACAGAAAAGCGCACTTGCATATTCGGCCCGTGCACTTTCAGCCCGTGAACAGTAGGCCCGCACCTTCAAGCAGACAAACAAAAAAATAAGCTTCCCCACCAGGAGTCGAACCTGGAATCTTCTGGTTCCAACAGAAGTGGTTACTTTCGTAGCCAGACGCCTTGACCATTGGGCCATGAGGAACGAAGCTTGAAAAATTATTTTTGCTGGTTTTCACATCAGCACTAAACTTCAATGAAGTTTATAATGGTTTTCAGTCCATTCTGAGATACTTTTCCAGAAAATTACCTTCCCCGTATGATAATAATTATACAAATGTTTTAATCACATTGATTTTCTTTTACTCTTTACTTCCGTTACCTCAAAATTTTAAACCAGATCTCTTAAAAGACCTACTATTGCATCTCCAGAGTGTGCGCGCGACATGAAAATTGAGACTCAAGTACTTAAGAAGTACCCCAACTCACACCTCTTTCTGGGCACTGAAAGTCGACCATGAGTGATCTCTACGAGCATGTCACGCGGGATATCCTCAGCGATTTTGATGGCTCGGGCACTCAAGCTTTGCTTGAACTTATCAACGCACACGACCACTCAAATGAAGTCACCAATTCAAGTGAAGTCACCAGTGTGGTTTTCACCGAGATCTTGATGCTGGTCCAAGCACAGCTTCTTTCCATTGAAAAAGTCACTCAGTTCTTACAGATTGCTATAACTGATGAAGAAAAAGCTAGCGTATTCTGTCAGGTTTTCGATGTGTTCCCGTTGGATCAACCATTAAAGGAACTCTTTAACGAGGTTTACGTGACCCACCAAATCATTACGCCCGCCACTTTGGCCCAGTGCATAGACTCGTCCAAACTCTGTGAGTTGGCAGTTTTACCGGCGGACACCTTCAACCGGCAGATGAACGCAAGAAAAAGAGACCAGTACTTCACCCAGAAGAAGTTTAATCTTTTACATGAAGAGTTTGAAGGTTACTCTATTCTTATTAGTGAATTCTATTCCATGTTCATTAGTGAGAAGAATTATAAGCTTATTGACCATGCTTTGGATGTTGTTCTGCTGTTGATTGGTCATTATTTGCTAGACCCTAACAGAGTGCTTGATGTCATTATAGATATGTCTTCAGGTTACGTAGTGGGAAATGTAGAATTTCTCATGGGGTTTCTTAGAAAATCTCCTTGGTGGCCCACTGTGGAGGCAGATTGTGTTTCTGGGTTGCATACTTTAGCTCAGGGTGGATGTACTACTGCTTCTAGTCTGATAGCTTTGCGTCTACTCAAACAACAAAAGGATAGGGACTTTTCAGACACTTTCAAGGCTTTGGTGTGTATCTTCATGAAGGAGGGGTTTGTATCGTTTGGCTCTATCTATAGTCAATTATCAGTGACGGATGAGGAAATGGTCCAGCTTCAAAACCTCTACAAAGCTGATCTCGATGACCAGGTCTTTCGTGCAAGCGCTAGTGCTTTATCCTTAGCCGCTCCACTTTCTGAAGAAGGAGAAGATGGAAATCTGAATAAGAATAAGGATGAAACCACGAAAAATCCGGTTTCTCTCGAATCTTCACTCAAGCACAATACAAAGCTTCAGTTGCTCAAAAGTCTTCTTGCCGTTGGCTTATATTGGCCCTCCATCTACATTCTTTCCGAATATCCTTTTTTGGCTCATGTGGATAAAGACGTTGCTTGTTTGATGCACAGAATGTTGAGTGTGATGATTGAGCCACTCCATGGGACCAATTCTCTGCTCGATCCCAATGTTTTGGTGGAGTTTCAAAAAGAAAGACTCATTGCTGTGTCCCGTCCAATGAATCAGGTCAAATATGATCCTCCCACCATCTCCAATTCTTATTGCTTCAACCCTCTCTCCAAAGCTATGGGTAACAGAAAGCTCACGTTTTTCTATGACAAGTGGACTGCGCACCTTCCAATTCTTCAATCGCCCCAAGATCTCCATACACTTTCTGAGCAATACCTTAAGTTTTTTGGACCGCTTCTTGCATCCAACTCGCCTAACTTCATCAAACTTTGTGATATTATTATATCTGACTTGAAACAATGCTCACAAGAACAAAGGGAATCGTGGTTCAATTACTTCCGAAATTATATTTTCCCTACAATCGGCCATATTGAAGAAAACGCCATTTGTGTGAACAAGGCATATGAGGTGTTGAAACACTTTTCGGCCGAGGATAGATTCAATCTCTACGGAGAATTGCACCAAGTTCTTTCCAAAAACAACCCTTATGTTAAATTGACCTACGGTAAAGCAGAAAAGGCAACGAAAGATGTTTTAAAGAGACTCCTGAAAGAAAATGTCAAACCCATGATGATGAGATTGGCCAAAATCAGTATTTCCAACCCTTTGCCATGTTTCCTCACCATCTTACAACAACTTGAGAGTTACGATAATCTCAATGCTTTGGTTGTCAAGACAGCAGCATATTTCAATGACTATGGATGGGATAACTTAGTGTTGGCAATATTAATGAGGCTCACAACAAGTGGCAGAACTGGAGTACAACAGAATGGCTTGAATGATCGTCAATGGATTCAATCTCTTTCTTCTTTCATTGGCAAAATCTGTCAGGAATACTCACAAGCCTTTGACTTGCTCACCTTGTCGAAGTACTTGCTACGGTCTTTACACTCTGCAGGCACGTGTGATTTGATTGTCATGAAAGAAGTGCTCAGCTCCATGGGAGGTCTACAAGCCATCACCAACCTTACGCATCTTCAGATTAACATGATCAATTCTGAACTATGTCTTGAGAAAATTGTTTATGAGACAATAGGAGACCGTCGGTATGAGAATACCCGTTCTGGTTCGGCCATATGCCATGTTTTAATGCAAGAAGGTATGGTGAACGAGTTTTTTGTTCTTCTTTGCAAGCTCAATGCAGAAACAGTTGTGGGCTCTGAGTTTTCCCATTTGAAAGTATTGGCCAGCAAAAAAGATGAGCTTGATTCTGTGATTCACTATTTATGTACATTAGTGGGCTTTTTCCTGAAAGAAACACCTTCGGCATTACTCCCACTTCATGAGCTTATACAGAAGTACAATGTGCCGATTCCATGGGCTTTTGAAATGTGGAGAAAGTTCTTACCATCACAAAATTATGGTGAACTAACAACTCTCATGAGAGACTCGCTTGCTGAATCTGTCGCTGAGTCTCTCGACATTGACTTGTTTTTGTTGTTTTGGGGTATGAGCCTCTATGATATCAACTACTCCGATGAGTTGTATGAGTCTGAACTTGCAAAAGTTGTATCCAAAGTACTGAGTCTCAAGGAAGAGTACTCATTCGCAAGAAGAGATAAAGAGACCAGCTTAGAAAGTATCAATGCGTTCAAAAAGTCCATTGAAGATAATGAAAAGCTCATCAAAACAATTCCTCAACAGAGAGATCACCACAAGATACATAATGAGCAAAAGATAGCTATTCTCCATGAAACAAGCTCAAAGTGGTTCAGCGAGGATATTTTGGCCAATACCAAAAGCATCTCTAGTTTCCTTGAAAACTGTGTTTTACCACGCTGCATTCATTCATCGTTTGATGCAATCTATAGTGCAGCAGCTATTTTCAAATTGCACGAAATAGAAGCAAAGGGTTTCTCTGTCATCCTGTGTTTGGACCAATTCTTCACCAATAAGATCTTGTTTGCTACGTTATTCACATGCACGGCTATTGAGGCGGAGAATTTGGGGCTCTTTGTCTCGGCCATCCTCAAGAAACTTGGCTCTTGGTCTAACAGCGAGACTTTTGACAAGTCAAAAAACCGGCTCGTGGGTCCAGACGGCCAGCAAGTCTCTTTCAGCGAGTACCGTGCTACTCTTTACGGGTACCATGGGTTGATTCTTGAAGATGTCAAGCGAGCATTATCGGTGACGACGTATATGTCAAGAATGAATGCCATCACCTTCCTAAAGAATTTGATGGGTGTGTACCCAACTGTGGAAGATCACTGTGAGGAGTTTATTGAGTTGATGGAGAATATTTCCCGCAAGGAGAACAGAGATGATCTCAAATTATCATCCAGTGCTATGATAGGTCATGTCAAGTCTAGAAAAGCACAATGGGTGCATTTATGGGATTTTGTGGAACTTGAGGAGTCGGTCAAGGCCGAGCACGTTGCAAAGCGTGATAAGATTAAAGCCTTGGAGGAACGAAAGGCCAAAGAAGCCGGGGAATTGAAACTCCGTCTTCAAGAAGAAGAGAATAGAAAACGACGTGAGGAGGAAGCAAGGTTACTTGAAAAGGAAAAGATTGAACAACATCGTATTGCTACAGCCAATGCCATCAAGTACGAGGATAGCTCCACCAGCTCTCGTACTCCTACCAGAGACATGACAAGAACCACTGCTACCAGCCGAGGAGATGCAATACCCAAAGACAGGTATCAGAGCTATGCCAACAATGGCCCCAAGAAGACTCTGGAAGGTGGTACATCCCGTGATACAACGCAGAGTGCAGCACCCTCTGCACCAGGTTTAACTAGAAGTACTACTGCATCAACAAACAAGAATGAACAGATGACGGAGAATGAAAGGAATAAGGATGACAAGAGTCAGAGTAATGGCAGGAACCAAGGAAATGGCAAGACAGGAAATGGCAAGAGTCAAGGAAATGACAAGAGTCAAGGAAACGAAAAGTCTTCCAATGAAAAACAAGCCACTCCGGGGTCAAATCTGCTCTTGAAAGCAAAATTGGAAGAGGCAAGAAAGGAACAGGCCAATCGGAATAAAGATTCGTCACGGTCTCCTGCTCCACGTGCAGGCGATGTCAAGAATGAGTCCAGAACTACCTCTTCTAACCAGACAACTGCCCCACGTGTACCTTCAGGGCCACGCACAAGCTCTAGTACCCGTGCCAGAGCACCATTACCACCACAAAGGCCTCCGCCATCCCAGAGTTCAAGAGGCAGTGTTTCGAACGGAAGGGAAAGAACATATTCGCTTGGAGAAGCCTCTCAAACAGATCGGTTCTCGTCCAATTCTCGTGATTCGCAAGCCTCATCTTCAAAAGGTAGCTCTTATAAGCCACCAATACCTAGGGAAAGTCAGGTTCCACCAAAGCCTTTCACAGATAAAAAGGTATCTCACCCTACAGGTCCTCAGATGCGTGCAAGACCACCGTTGCCTCCACAACTGGCTCCTAGAGATGACCGTGGAGGATATGGGCGAGGTGATGGACGTAATAGGAATGGTAGGACTTATGGAGACAAGCAAAGCTCCGGGCGCAATGAGGCTCCATTACCACCTCCTCCACTTCCACCCCCAGCCAAGAGAGATGCACACCAAGACACCAGGAAGAGGAGGTATGAAGGTTCTGGTCGGGAATACGATAAGAGGCAGAGGTACTGAGTTAAGAAAAGTGCAAGACAGTCAATAGATAGACACTTGATTATATTGCATCTTCTGGTGAACATTATGTAGTGTAATATTTATGATATTTAAAAGCTATAAATTGGTATATCTCAATGATCTGGCATTATTGTTTGTTTGTTTGTCTTTTTGTTCAGACCTTTGTAGTTGTAGGAGTACTACTCGTCGGAATCATATACATCTGAAAGATCCGAAAAATTGTCCAGAGCATCTGATACTTCCTTCATTAAGTCAAAGTCCTCAGCATCTTGTTGGACTTCCAAATCAGCGGTCTCCAGCTCTAGCATTAGCAAGAACTCTTCGATCTTGGCCAAATGGATCTCGTGCCACTTCAAGTGTTTCTCGTAAGCATGTAACCGAGTGAATTTACGTTCACAGTTCTTCTTGGGACAAATATATGTCTTTTGCGTATTTCCCAGCACCAAGCTGATGATGGATTTATCAGGTACAGTCTGTTCCACCAAAGGTTTCGCATCCTCGGTTGAGTTTTCAGGGTTTTCCAACCCGGAATCTTCTGCTAAAGTGTAATTTTGTTTATCTCTGCTCATGGCCTTCCAAGATTCTGCCTTGGCCTGTTTTAAAAAGTTGTGGAGCTCGATTTTATCGTGAGTACCTAGAATATCATCAGGTAAATCTCCATTATGGATATCATGATAATGTTTAATGAGTTCAGCTTTCTTGACAAATTGTACTGACTCTTTACACAGCTTACACCTCCACAAATCCACCGCCGTCAGATCTTGGTGTGTTTTTAGGTGTAAGTTGTATGCCTCAACCCCAGTAACAGAGAGGTTGCACTGCTCACATTTATAGATGGGATGTACATCGTTACAATGCTTTTTGAGCGACTTCTCATCCTTAAATATAGTGAAACATCCTGCATGTTCACATTGGAACACCGTGACTTCTCCATGTGCCTTGAGCTTGTGAGCAGTTAAGAGAGCTGGCAGCTGGAACCGTCGGTTGCAATGGAAACACGTTAATACTTGTTCATGTACGGTATCCACGTGATGTTTGAGTGACTGATAACGGTAATAAGCTTGGGTACATCCTTCGTAAGTACACTTGTGTTTTTTGGTATGTGTGAGTTCATGTCTCTTTAGAAGCTGTGGGGAGATGGTACCCTTACCGCATACGGGACACCGGTACGGCTTTTCACTGTCTGATTTGTGGAAGAGTTCGTGTACCTGGAGATGAGATTTGCGGAAAAACGATTTGTCACAGCCTTCAAATGTGCACTCGAAGGGACGGTCGTTGGTGTGGGTTCTTTCGTGCTGTCGTAGGAGCACGGGTCTATTATAAGCTTTGCCACAGCCTGGCTCAGCACAGATATACCGTTTGGGGCGGATCGATGGCATCTATGCACACGAGATGGTCTTGTATACAAATAAGAATAGAACAATTGGAGATGAGAGGGTCGGTGTAAGGAAAAGAATGCCTGGGTGTCTGGGTGCTTATATATAAATATATATATATATATATATATATATTATGATGATGATGAGAATCCGATGACTTCTTATCTGCAGGTCTGCATCTTATTCAGGGCTTTAGCACACGTAAAAACCAATATAATGAGTCATTTTTCTATATTGATTAACTCTTAAATTAGTACTTTAGATGATCTAAACTTCAAATTATTTATATAGTGCACTTCTATGGATTAATAGGGATTATTATCTATTATATCCACCCCGATGGTATAGTGAACCACAGATTTCAACAGACATCAAAATCCGTGATAGTTTAGTGGCTAGAATTACCGCTTGTCGCGTGGTAGACCGGGGTTCAATTCCCCGTCGCGGAGCTTTGTTTGCGCAAGTGGTTTAGTGGTAAAATCCAACTTTGCCATAGTTGGGCCCCCGGTTCGATTCCGGGCTTGCGCATCTTTTTTTTTCGGAAATCGCACCGATTCCTCGTCTAACTATTTCTTTCCCGGTTTCAGAAATGGCATTTGGTGCGTGTGTTTCCAAACAGCGTTGTTTCTATATTTGGCCCCGTATACTCTGCGCGCAAGGCTTGGTTTTACTCAGATCAGGCCCAGTCGAGTAACACAATAACACCAGACGCACCGAAAAACTTCCTTCCAAACACTTAGCTACCACACTCTTTCACCACCCACACAGCCCTTAGACTGCAGAAAAAAAAAACGGAGACGGATCCTAGTATACATCAGTCACAACACTGACAACATCCGTAACCAAAACACTTCCATCGTGCACCCAGACCATCCATTCTTACCTCGGCTTTAGCTCAGTTCATGGCTCGTCAAGTGTCGAAAATCTTGCACCTCACATCATACCTCATCCACCATGTCTAATTTACCCAAGGTCACTACCACCACGTCAGGGTTACCCAGACTCGCATCCACCACGTCCACTCTAGACTATACCACGCCGTCCGTGGGAGTGCCAACTGGAGTGGTAAACCCATACATCTCCAATAGCACCAAGCCGCTGGGAACGGTGTTTATTGCGGTGGGAAGTGTGGTTGGATTCATTCTCCTTGGCTTTTTGTTCTTCCATTTCTTCAAGTCTATGACGGCGTCGTCCACGGCCAAAAAGGCTCTGTACTATGAGAAGTTAGCACACAACCAATATGCCAAGAACAACAAAAATGCATATGGGAAGGAAGGCTCGGATGCTTCCATTTTCAATAGCACCGAGTATAACGGTGCAGTGACCAAGCTCCCACTCTTGAGTAGCAGCAGACAATCCGTACTCGGGTTCAATCCTGAGGTGTCGTCCACCAGTTATTCTGATCTTGCGCCAGTATCGAAACATGATACCACCACTATGTTCGTTTCTCCCACCAAGGAAATGACATATGCCCGCCATGGAGGCACTCTGACAGTGAATGGCTCCATGAGCAATCTTGCCTTGTATGCTAATAGTGTGTCGGAAGTGAATGGGTCGTCAGTTGCTTCCAATAGGCATTCGCAAGTGATCCCCAACTTGTACATTGACGAGCGGGTTTCCAATGCAGACTCCACGCCCGATAAGAGAGTGCCTTCTTCGCCCCAGGCGCGTGTTGGTGGGTCCAAGAGAAAGACGATTCCAAGTATGTACTTGGACGATCTTCTTGATGATTAGATTTTAGATCATATAGTAACATTGAGTATTACCTTATGCATAGCTGCGTGCGCGTGTGAGATATAGATGCGAGTCTTTCTTCTCTCCATGCGAGTCTTTCTTCCCTCCATGCGAGTCTCTTACCATTACTCAACTCAATCAATTCTACAATGACCATCTGTAAATTCCTTCACCGTGGCTTGTCGACCCAAGCAAAGGCTATCGAGAAATATACACGCCTATACCAGGGCGAAAAGTGTCCAGGATTCCCCGAGAAACATTCCGTCCAATTAGCATGGAAAGATCTTAGTGGGAAGACCACTCAAATCGATGAAACCAAGTCACCCTTGGTGATGATCCATGGGCTTTTTGGTTCAAAGCTGAACTACACGTCTACGGCACGGAAAATCTCTTCTGGCTCCAAAATCAAGACCATTGGGTTGGATATGAGGAACCATGGTTCTTCGCCGCACGTGATGCCCCACGACTATGTTTCCATGGCCAACGATACTATCCAATACATCGACCAACTAGGCAAAAAAGTGGTTCTTGCAGGACACCTGATGGGAGCCAAGGTTTGCATGATAGTGGCACTCAAACGGCCTGAACTCGTAGAGAAATTGATTGTTATAGATAATGCCCCATCACGTGACCCGTTGGATAAACAATTTTCTCTAGATCTCTTGGGCATGTATGCAGCCGAAAAGCAGGTCACGGGGACATATACAGATAAATTCCAGCTTCAAAAAAATGTGGATTTGGTGATGGCGGAATTCGAGCCCGATCCATTGGTCCGACTCTTTCTCGCATCCAACTTAAAGCACGTCAAACATGCACCATGTGAGTTCCGGATCCCAGTGCTTAAATTCTTAAAAGAAGAAGTGATTTCCAAAATGGAACAGTGGCCCGAATCTCATGTCCAAGGTTTAAAATATCATGGACCCGTGGTGGTGATGCGAGGTTTGAAGTCATCTTTTGTTCTGGATGAGCATTTGGCCCAAGTTTTTCCACACTACTTCTCCAACTTCCACACCATCGACTTTGACTGTGGGCATTGGGTAGTCAGTGAAATGCCCCATAAGTTTATTGACGAAACATTAAAACTCCTTAACCCCAACGCTAATTTGTTGAACTCATAATGTTTCTTAGAATTTTGGTAAATGCCAAATTGTGTGTGAATTGTTAATGTTAATGTTAATGTTAATGTTAATGTTAATGTTAATGTTAATGTTAATGTTAATGTTAATGTTAATGTTAATGTTAATGTGTAATGGGTAATGGGTAATAGACTGGTGCGGTACTATATGGTATGGTGGTTTTATATGGTGAGGTTTTATATGGTGTGGAAATTTGTGGTGTGGTCACATGATCCATGACGTCTTAAACTTATCAAGATATTGAGAATTGATGAGAAAGTTCATGGATACATTAAAGAAATCTTATGATCTCACACATCATTGGAGGTGATTTGCTTCATGGTTGATAAGGTGACTAGCACATGTGCAGCTGCCGCGGCTGCGAAGGCCAAAGGTTGCGGCGAAATGTTTCCGCTGCGAAGACCACACCAGACCAGACCAAATAACGTCCACCAAGGCATTTGGTCTCCGCACCCAAATCCCAAAGTGGAAATTCCGTCGACAACGGGTCTATCTCTATAGACCACTAAATTTGGAAGTAACTCAGTGCTCAGATTTACTGCTTAGATCCTACAAGTATCTGGTATTATGGGTACCTGGTATTAGGGAAGCTGGTATTAGGGAAACTGGGCTGGGACGGGACGGTTGTTGCAAACTGTTTTCTGTGCGGAAGTGATGCGGAAGAATCGAGCTCCAAACTTCAATACATTTGGAACACTCGGAACACTTGGGCATTGGGTCTCTGGTTAATCGAGTCTATTGGAAGCTGGTGGAAGCTTATGTCATCATTAATAAGCCGAGTTTCTGTCGCTGCAGCCACATGCGCGATGGATGGTGCATGGCGCGGAGTGGAACCAATTCTCCGTCGTTGCTATATAACGCAGCCACAGTCCACCTACAATCATACCCAAGCATTAGAGAAATACACTCCAGAGAAATACACTCCAGAGAAATTCCCTAACAAAGAAAAATATCACACAAACAAAAACAAATACAAATACAAATACAAACACATCCCAAAATGGTCTCTCAAATTGTTCTTGAAAACCCTCCTACTAAAGCAGTCAACTTGGCCTGGAAGCAAGACGACTCCACATTCAAGATTCAAGATGTGCAACTTCCTGAACTCAAGGAATCGGAGTTGAGAGTCAAGTTGTTGTACCTTTCCAATGACCCTACACAAAGAGGCTGGATTGCAGCCAACCAGGACCCAGCCAGATCGTACGTTCCTCCTGTGCTCAAAGGTGACGTTGTTAGATCATTGGGTTTGGCTGAAGTGGTGGAGTCCAAGTCTTCCAAATACGCCAAGGGCGATGTGGTCACTGGACTTCTTGGCTGGTCGCAAGAATTGATCATCCATGAGTCCACCGTCAACACCAAGGTCGACAAGTCTGTGCCTTATGAGATGTACTTGTCCACCATTGGACTCACTGGGTTGACCGCATACTTTGGGTTGAAAAATGTGGGACAATTGAAAGAGGGACAAACCGTATTGATCTCCGCCGCCTCCGGGGCCACCGGATCCATGGCAGTGCAGCTCGCCAAGCACTTCTTCAAGGCCTCAAAGGTCATTGGTATTGCCGGTTCTAAAGACAAGGTGGAGTGGGTCAAGTCGTTGGGAGCAGACGAGTGTGTCAACTACAGAGATGCTGACTACAAGGAACAATTGCACGAGATCATTGGAAAGGAGTTTGTGGACGTGTACTTTGACAATGTGGGAGGAGAGATCTTGGACTTTGCCTTGAGCCACGTCAAGAAAAACGGCCGTGTGATTGCTTGTGGAGCCATTGCTGGCTACAACGACTCGTCCAAGTTTGCAGTCAACAGATGGTCAGAGATCATCACCAACCGGATCACGGTGCAGGGATTCATTGTCTTTGACTTTGTTGCCGAGTTTGGCGATGCAGTCAAGGACATTGTGGGTGCCGTTCAAAAGGGATCTTTGTCTGCTGACGGATACTCTCTTGTGGACTTGACCAAGAATGAAAACCCTCTCGCCGAGGTTCCATCTACGTGGTTCAAGCTTTTCACGGAGGAAAAGCCAAGAGGTAAGTTGATCACCAAGATCGCTTAGGCAACACAGCATACATGAACAATAAGATTTACAGAGATTACCTAAAAGAATGTAGGAATTAATCAACAGCACAGCAACGTAAAGTCCGAAGACCAGAAAACAATGGGGATGAGCCTGACAATATAAAAGGTGACCTCAAGACAATAAAGCCACTACAACAGTGCAGACAAACAGAAGATACAGACAATATGAAGTAATGCAAGACAATAGAAGGAACAAGACAATAAAAGGAAATACAAGACAATAGAAGGAAATACAACATAATACAAGACATACAACGTCATACACAACGTAATACAAGCCATAATACAATACATATAACGTAATGCAAGACATCCAAGGCATACAGACATACAAGGCACTGCCTGAGTGCATTTGAACAGGACATCGGCTGCACTTGATTGACATTGGCTACACTTGGTTCACATTGGCTGAATGAACCGCACAGCACACTAAACGTGAGTGAGCACTCACTAGTCCAGTTGTGAGCGTGCCCGTCTATAGTGCGCTTTCCTCACATGGAAAAGAGACCGTTCTATAGGCTGTTCTACAGCACACTGAAAAACTTCCCTGTGAGCAAGCGCAGCCCCCACAAGTATCCAGTAGTAATTACCCTCATGAGCACCCCAAGACGCACCCCATCATAAAACTCCAATACCCCCATGAAACAGCGACACCATTAAAATAGTATTATGGAACAGTACACTACGAAACAGTATTTTGGAACAGTCAACCATAAAATAGTATGGAACAGTGATACCATAAAATATTATTATGGAACAGTACACCAGAAAGAAGTATTATCGAACAGTATACCATAAAAATAATATTATGGAACAGTGACAACATGGAACAGTAATATTATGTTAGTAGTAATTATTAAAATCATCACGGTAAGCACACGTGACCATCAACAAACTGGAATCAAAACTCCTATTTTCTATCTTCTTTTTTTTAATTCCCTTTTTTTGATTCAAAATTTTTAATTTAAATTTTTTAATTCCAATGTTCTATCACATTTTCCGTTCCACCCAAAGCGTGGCCGTGACTTTGAAGAGGTTCATGAGTGGAGAAAAAATGAGCAGCTTCGGAGAAGAAATCCATGACGCGCGAAGACATATCTTCACACAACATTTTGTATATAAAGAGCGAGATTGCTCACTCGCTCGCGCACCAATTTTGGACCCACACTCTAGGAACTAATTTGAAAGGCCGCGACACAAGTATAGGTCAGCCACCGTCATCGAGCCCATATTTCCGCCGAAAAAAAAGGCAAACCATCATTTAAAAAAACCTCCTTCCAGACCACCCTGTGCTTTTGTATCATTCATAATGTCGGAATTTGCCCCTCCTAATCCGTCCGGAGAGGACTTATCGTTGCCCAAGGCCACAGTACAAAAGATCATCGGAGAGGTGTTGCCCAAAGATATTGCCATCTCCAAAGAAGCAAGAGAAGCCATCACCGAGTGCAGTATCGAGTTCATCATGATCCTATCCACGCAGCTGAATGACATTGCCGAAAAAGAGGCCAAGAAAACAATAGCGTCGGATCATGTTATTAAAGCTTTAGAGGAATTGGGGTTCCACAACTACTTGGACATAATAAATCGTGTTCTTGATGAGCACAAGGAGTTGTTGAAGGGAAAAGAGAGGAAGAACAACAAATTCCTCAACTCGGGGTTGAGCGAGGAAGAGCTATTAAGACAGCAAGAGGAGCTCTTTAAAAAGTCTCGTGCCAGATTACAGAGTACGGGCTCGCCTACTTCTGAAATTAAACAAGAGTTATGATGTGTGTGTGTGTTTCTTTTTTGGACATTGTGTATATTATTTGCCTTAGGAGAAAGATTCAGTTATTGGGTGGAGTGGAGTGATACAACTCTTCTTTTTGTAGCATACCCTAGTAGCCCATACTTCCAGGTATGGGGTATTAATGGCAGTTTATGATTCTGGTTTTTTTGTAGGAGCTCAAAATTGCTTCGAGCTTAGCCCTTTGGTCGACCAATCGGTCCGTCGGTCAATCGGTCAATCGGTCAAGGAGACCTCGTCACCTTCGCCTTATCTTGCTAATCCAAGCCTCGGGTCCCATTTAACCGAGAATCAACTCATACAATATGAGTAGAATGTTCACGAAAATCAAGGGAAACCGCAACAATGTTCTTATAGCACTGATGAGCTTGATCAATCTTGCTTTGATTGAGTCGTCGCCGCCGCCTGGGGAGGCTCCATATTGGGCCTGGAATTGGTTCTGAGGGCTTGCTGCTGCACTACCCCAGCCAATGCGGTTAAGGAACCTGTCCTCACTAAGAACCGCTATACCATTTATGCTGAGCACTATGACATAGAAGAGTTTACCCAAGCCAAACATTGTCTTGAGGAAGGAGGAGGGCTTTGTTAGTAGAGTTGAGAACTTAGCGAGCATGGCCGCTGGCACACCCGTGCCTCCACGTAGAACTGCCTTTTTCTTCAACCTCTACTCTACTCTACCCAGAAAATATTTAGTTTCAAGTTCTTAACCGGGATTTATTAATAGTTATTTTTTTTTTATACATAATCTTTTTCTATATATATATTTGTATGTATTATTATTTTATGTATTGTGTATTTTGGATTTAACCTTAGTGGTGGGGGTGGTGTCTTTCGTAAACTGGGTCAAAAGTGTCTCACTTCAGGAAATATTCTGCCAGTTTAGCAACTTGATAGACTAAAAAAGAGCAGCCAAAAATCAGAAACACCTTTTATTGGAGAACAAAAGAGAACAAATGAATACACATGCTTTTTCAGATCATATCCACTATAAATATATTGGATTACCCCACCTGACCAAATTGTTGGCCTCCAGGTTCCACACATCGTAGTGCATACACCCGATGGTCTGACCCAACATCTTTTTGCAGTCATCCACGAATATCCACAAATATATATAAAAGGGATTTTGGTAACTGAAATTCATGTCACCAAAATGACCCAAGAAACCAAATTTAACCTTCTAAAATATTCTTGTTGTCATAGGTGAATAGTTCCGGTGGGAAAATCTAGGAACCTGAAGAGGTCCGCGCACGACCCAAGAGGTACCATTATTTTTTTTTAAAAACCGCGAGCGTAATTGCTGAAACCTATAGAGGAGAGGACTCCCAACATGGACAAAGAAACTTTACTCAAATCGTTGGCCGGCACTATTGATGCCGACCTTCAGGTCAGGAAGCAAAGCGAGGCGCAGTTAAAGTATTACGAGGAAATGCCCGGGTTCACGGCGTATCTTCTTGATCTCATTCTAGATCCCAGTGTTAACTTTGGGGTGCAAACCTCCGCAGCAATTTTCTTTAAAAACAGGGTTAACAATTACTGGGTGGTGGATGAGCTTAAGAGTAAGACCCCAAGGCATATCCTGGAGCAGGAAAAGCTGTCGATCAAAAGTAAGTTGGTGGAAGTGTTGAGCAAGACCTACAAGAATGCCCAGTTGAGAGTGCAATTGACCACGGCCATCTCTTTCATTTTGGACTTGGAGAAGTGGGAGGAATTGGCGGCCACAACGGCAAACTTGGTCAATGATACTTCCAACATTGACCATGTCTATACTGGCTTACTCTGCTTGTTCCAATACACCAAGACCTACAAGTCTGCAGGTATGGATGCTCCAAACAATAAGAATATTGTGCTAGATGAAATCACTGAGCAAATGTTCCCCAAATTGGAGGCTCTTGCCAGTAACTTGATGCAGAATCTTTCCGAAACTTCTGACGAGATGTTGTACTTGATCCTCAAAATCTTCAGGTACGCAACTCTCTACAATCTTCCTCCTTATCTTCAAGACCAAAAAAACTTAGGGACTTGGTGTCAGATCCATCTTGCTCTCATAACCAAACCTTTACCTGCTTCAGTCATATCTGCCGACTCCAAGGAGTCTAGAGCCATTCATCCTCGCGTCAAGGCAGTGAAATGGTGCTTTGGCAATATGCATAGATTATTCTTGCGTCATGGTGGTGGTATCAATACAACCGACAAGAAGTCGGAATTTGTTCATTCTTTCTTGTCTCATTTTGTCCCGGAGATTTTGAATGCATACTGGTCTATCATTGAGGAATGGACAAACGAAAAATTATGGTTGTCGGAGCCTTCTCTTTACCACTTGATCTCTTTCTTGGAGCAAGTAGTGGAGACCCCGGCCTATCCCTTGTTGGAAAGCCAATTAGAGGCTGTCATCAAGCATGTCCTCTTGCCGGTTTTGAATGCTAATCAAGAGACAATTGAAATGTATGAGGATGAACCCGATGAATATATCAGACGGTTTTTCGACAGTGGAAGAGAAAATACCACTGCTGATACCGCTGCCATCAACTTTACTTACAGATTGTCGACCGCCAAATTTGGCTCCTGTGGAACTTTATTGTTCAACATTATCAACGAAATCTTCCAGAAGAGAATCTCGAACAGAGAAAGTCCTGTGTATGCTATGCAGACTGAGGGTGCCCTTCGTATCTTGGGCACAATTTCATACAACTTGGAGAAAAATAACAGTCCAGTGAAAAGCCTCATCGATCAACTTTTACACTCAGTGGTTTACCCGGAATTATCACAAGAGACAATCTCAAAAACTCCATGGCTTACGGCTAGAGCCTGTGACACTATTGCCATATTTGTTCACAAGTATAACGATCAAACTGTTTTACAAGACATCTTCCATGGCGTTGTTTTCTGCTTCCAACAACAAGACCAGTTCCCTATCCAACTCACTGCTATTGATGCCTTGCGTACTTTGGTGGACGAGGACTATGTCGCAGATAAGATAGCCCAACAAGCTCCACAACTAATGGGAACTTTGCTTGACCTTTCAAAGAACTCCGAAAGTGACATTTTGACATCTGTCATGGAAGTGTTTGTTGAAAAGTTTGCTGCGAACCTAGAGCCTTATGCGAACGAATTGTCTTATCGTTTGGTGGAGCAATTCAATGTATTGGCTCACGAGCTTCTAGAGCAATCATCTAAAGGAATCACCTCGGATATCGATAAAGAATACCTGGCAGTGGGAATTTTGAGTACTTTGACATCCTTGGTTGTGTCGATGAGTGCCTCACCAGAGGTTTCAAACAGCTTGATCATGATCATCAAAGATACGGTGATTTTCATTGTGGAGAACTCTATGCCCATGTTCTTGAATGAGGCTTTGGAAATGGTGGAGAATATTCTCGATAGCACTAACAAAATGTCTCCACCATTGTGGGAAATTTACAGGGTTTGCATCGATGCATTTGACATGTATGCCTATGACTATTTTGACACCTTCAATCCGTTCCTTGAGAGTGTGGTGAGAGTTGCCTTTGCTTCCGAAGAAATTTCCATTGAAGACCCCAACGTGCAAAGCTTGTTCAAAGTCTGCTTTCAGATTTTGCAAACCGATTCGGTTGACCCAGTTTTTGCCGACTACTCCTTTGGGATATTGGAGTATGCAATCTTGAGTTTGGGAAAAAGATTTGTTCCGTTCATGCCACAATTTTTGCCAGAGATTTTCAAAATCTTCACCACATTGGAATCGGAGGATGCTTTCGATGGCTTCATGTTACACCATCTTTCTGTCTTGAAGATTTTCTTTGCATCGCTACACGTGGAACCTTCAATTACATTGCAGTTCTTGAACGACAATCATTTCACTAGCACATTCTTCAAGCTCTGGATCAAATACAGCGGCGATTTCCAGAGTGTCTACGGGTGCAAGTTACAAATCTTAGCTTCATTGTCCATCCTAGTGGATGCTCAATTGAATCTCTTGCCCGTTGAGGATCTCATTGGAGAGACGGTCGACTTGCTCATTTCAAACTTGGACACCATGCCAACAGCCATTAAAGCAAGACAGGATCTCCTTGATAGAGAAAACGGCCTTAAGTCAAGCAAAGACTACGAGAACGAAGCCGGCGAAGAAGATTACTACGATGATGACTTTGAAGTCGATGAAGCTGAACTTGAGGCAATGAAAATCACTCCACTTGATCCAGTCAACATTTACTCTGTGTTCGGGGAGAAAACCACCTTGTTGCAACAAAATGATCCAGCTAGATATCAAGTGGTCTTTGGAAACCTCGACAGCACCCAACAAGAGGTTGCCATGAGGATTTTGAATGTTCTCGAACATCACAAGCGACAGGCTTAACTTGAGCCCTCTCTTGTATTTCGCACTCCGGTGCGCCAGTAGTGGATAGGACTCGGGCTTACCTTTTCGCAAACTAATTGACCCTATATACCATACCATACGTAATTCAACTATAGTTTGAGTACCTATCTACTTTTCAACTCCTTGAAGCCCACACCCCATATATCCAAACTTTAGACATCCAAACCTTTTGGATTTATCGTGCAAACTAAAATACGTCTTTTAATTGGATAGCAAAAAAATAACAACAATAAAACAGTCAGTCAATTAAATATGTTCAGTGGTTTTGGATCCAACTTTTTTGGTGGCGCTTCCTTTGCCCCTGTCAATAACAAGTTTGAGGAGTACTTCCGATGTTATCCAGTTACTATGATGCCTGATAATATCAGAAAAGACGATGCTAATTTCGGAGGCAAAATCTTCCTACCCTCCTCAGCATTAAACAAGCTTACTATGCTCCACATCAGATACCCTATGTTGTTCGAGATCGTCAACGAGGCAGAGAACCTAAGATCTCATAGCGGAGTGCTAGAGTTCATTGCCGAGGAAGGAAGAGCATACCTCCCTGAATGGACGATGGCAACGTTGAAGTTGCGGCCGGGATCCTTGGTCAACATTAAGAACTGCGATTTGCCCAATGGCAAATTTGTGAAGATCGAACCACAATCCGTTGATTTTTTGGAGATCTCGGACCCTAAAGCGGTTCTTGAAAATGCCCTTAGGAAGTTCTCCACTTTGACGGTAGATGACATCATCCAAATCGACTACAATGATACCAGGTATGGCATAAAAGTGCTAGAGGTCAAGCCCGAAAACAACAATAACAGCATCTGTGTGATAGAAACTGATTTGGAAACAGACTTTGCACCTCCAGTGGGCTATGTCGAGCCAGAGTATAAACCCAAGGCCATTCTGTCGTCGCTGAACCCAATTGATCCATCAAAGGTCAATAGAAGTGCTGGTGCAGGAACCATGGCGCACTCAATGGGTTACGCTGCTATTGTTTCTGAAGGTAACAACAAGCAAGTTTATAAAGGTGCTGGCCAAAAGGTATCTGGAAAGAAGGTTGAAGAGGAGGTGAAAGCCAGAGTGACCATTGACGATTTGGATCCCGATGCAGCACCAGTGGAATTCAACTTAGCCGATAATCAAATATTTTTGGGATGGCCCGTGGTGTTACCAAAACCAGAAGTGACTGAAGATACTCAACAAGCAAGTGTTGGGTACCAAGGGGAAGGAAGAACTCTTAGGCAGAGCAGAAAGAGAAGTACTAACAAAAGTAATCATGATCTGTTGAAGAACCACTCGCGGAGCCCTGATTACATCGAGATTGATGATTAAGATAACTTTTCTTATATCCATACGCTGTGTAACGATTGGTAATACTTTATACAACTATTCAGTGGTAGAAGGGAGGAAAACATCGTTGCCCTGTTCCATAGCTTTCTTGGTATGGTAAACAATGTCGGTTGACTCCCATGGGTAAGCGATCCAACAATCAGGAACGGTTCTAGCAGCAAAGTAGTTGCCAGACTTCATGATGTCGTCAGGCAAGTCTGCCTTCTTGGGCTTCTTCTTGTCGTGGAGAACAAAGATTCCAAACTTGGTGTTGTTAGGATCAGCACCCTTGGCAGCAGCTTGCTCAGCAACATCCTTCTTCAACTCGGACACAGCATAGTGCAAAGTGGTTCTGGTGTCGTCCACCTCATCGATGATCAAGATGTTTTTGTTGACCAAATCAATGTTGGATTGTGCATAGTCAATCCACTGGGTTCTAACCACTTGAGTACCCACCGACTCTGCCTGAGTGCCTACAGTTCCAATGTCCTCGTAAAGGGAAAGGATGATGGCCATAATTCTAATGTTTGGCTGACCAGGTTCCTTCAAGAAGGTTCTCAACATCCGAGCAGGAATAAAGCCGCCTCCACCGATGGCAATAATCAAGTCGGGCTTAAAGGCCTTGATTCTGTCAGAAGTCTCCTGACACAACTGGTGGATGTTGTTGTAGTTAATGTACATCTTGGATGCCTCTACGTCAGCGGAGTCCATGGTGAATTCAATTTTGATTTTTTTTTTTTTGGTTTGTTTTTGTTTCTAATGGGGATTAGTAGAAAAAGATTTGCGATGGTTCTTAGCTAGTCCTGTTAGCAGACACTTTGACCAGTAGGCAATAGTTGGGGAGATGCTCGTAGGCCTGTACCCAGATGGGTGAGACGCAGTAGCGAGATGGGCTTTCCTATGTAAGACGCACCTTTTTTTTTCCCTCATTTTTCTGCTCTGCTGCCGTGCCTTATGCTAGCCGTTAAAACAGAAAGTAAAAGCGGATAAAGAAGTTATTTATGTAGAAAGGACATTGTCATTTGGGCCAAAGTTGGGGGTCGTTTTTTAGACTGGAATTCTTGGGAAATCGCCGTTTTCTTCGGCGGCTTTTCCACGGCTTATCCGATGACATGTGTCGGCCTCAAGTCAGTCAACCCACTTAGGCTCGGCATTCTGCCAGATGCGCGATTGCTCATGCCCATTACTAACTCCGGCCTGGCAAGAAGTGTATTTAGATGCCGTTAAGAGCACAACAATCAGAGATGTCCTAGGTGCTGAATAATATGATTATATTCATGTCAGACTCCTCAAACTAAATTTTCTTTTGACAATTTGTAGCTAAATACCTTTTTGCAAAGTCTCACTTCTTAACATTTTCCTTGTAATTGCAGCTAAAATGCACGTTTGGAGCTGGAAAAAGCGAAAAAAAATTAGGTTCAGCTAAAAAAAATATTTAAAGCCACGATACAGGCTTTATTATCTCAAGGGAGAAGCTTTAGCTATTGGTTTCTGTGCCACCATTCGCTCCTGACAGGTGTTCAAAATGGACGGCCTGCACACCACCAATACGCTGATGCGAAAGTTGGACTTTACTCCACAATTTAGAACCTTCACAACTTTCCATCACCACATCATATCCACAGCGTAAATTCTGTATCGAGATGAAGCTCTTTACTGCATTAAGCTCTTTAGCTTTGGCCTCCGCTGCCATCGTGGGCATTGATTTGGGCCACCAGTACACCAAGGCCATGATGGTGGCTCCGGGGTTCCCGTTCGAGATTATTTTCACGGACGAGGGCAAAAGAAAAGATGCTTCCACCATCTACTTGAAGCCCTTCGTTAAGGATGGTCATTTGGAGGACATAGAGCGTATTTATGGCTCTCAAATAGGCTCTCTTTGTACCAGGTTTCCTGACTCTTGTGCGGCTAACTTGAAGAATCTTTTGGGAAACTCCATTGATGACATTCATGTTGCTGAGTACTTGAAGCGTCACCATGGGGTTGAAATTGTTGAGAATGAAATCAAGGGTGACTCTGTGTCTTTCAAATTGGGTCCTTCTGGCCACTCCCATACTTTTTCTGTGGAAGAACTTGTGGCCATGTCTTTAAGCAACTTAAAGCAACGTGCTCTCAAGGCTTTGGTTTCTCACCCTCAAGCTAGACCAATTGCTGAGGATGTGGCCATTTCGGTGTCTCCATTTGCTGATCAAATCACAAGACTCGCTTATTTGGATGCTTTGAAATTGGCAAACTTCTCGTCGATTTTGGGTTTGGTCGATGAAGGATCGGCGGCCGCTTTAGGTTACATCTCCGGCAAAAAATTCAGTCCTGAAGACTACAATGGCGAGAAAGTCCACGAGATTATTTATGACGCTGGTTCTGGATCTACAACTGCAACTTTGTTTTCGTACGTGGCTTATGAGAATAAGACTATTGTTGTGGACGTGGAGTCTGTGGGCTACGATAAACTGTTCGGTGGTGAGTTGTTGACCAACTACGTTTACAACATTCTCTTCAGCAAGTTCTTGGAACAATTCAAATTAGAATCCTCTTTTGAATTGCCTCCAAAGTTAGCTGCTAGGTTGACTGAGGCCGCCGAGAAAGCCAAGACTATTTTGTCTGCCAATTCGGACTACCGGGTTTCCTTGGAGAGCTTTTATGACGACAGAGACTTCAAAGCCTCTGTTACTAGAAAGGAGTTTGAGGAGGCTACTTCTGAACTTCTGGAACGTGTTGCTCAACCTATTGTTACTGCTCTCGAAAACTCCATCACGGGTCCAAAAACTATCAAAGATATTCAATCGGTGATTTTGAACGGAGGTTCCACTAGAACTCCATTTATTCAAAAAGAATTGGTGAATCTTTTGGGTGGTGAAGAAAAAATCGCCAAAACTTTGAATACCGACGAGGCTTGTGCTTTGGGAACCACCATGAGAGCATACCAATTAAAAATGATTACTGGAACTGGAATGGACGTGACTCTTCACGATAGAATCTTGAGTGATTTTGATGTGGGATTCGAAGGAAAAATCGAAAATGCTTTCAAAAGAGGCTCCGTGTCGCAAAACTCCACAAGCATTTCCTTTGGAAATGTCAAGGAAGATCAAGTTTCCGTCGAATTGTACGAAAACGGGAAAAACTTCGGAACCTACCAGGTTCATAATGTTATTAAACAGTCGGATGAGCTCAAATGCAATGCTGATGACTTGGAATTGGTTGGAGTGTTTACTGTTGACCAGAACAAAGTGTTCTCGTTAAGCAAGCTTCAAACTATTTGCAACAGAAATATTACTGAAGAAGAAGAACCTTCATCCACGGCATCAAACTCCACTGTTTCCAAGAAAAAGAAGCCAAAGCTGAACAAAGTCAAAGTTGGAGTTCCACCTCTTACTTTCACAAAATTACGCCCATACTCCATTTCAGAGAAGAGGGAGAAGCTTGAATTCTTGGGTCAATTGAGTGCCAAGGAACAGGAGAAGATTGAATTGCAAATGGACAAGAATTTGGTGGAGAGCTCTTGTTACAGTTTGAAATCGTATATCGATGACCACTACGAAACCCTCACACAAGAGCTCGGAAGCGAAGAGGTTGACGCCAGTAAAGCTCTCGCTGACGAAATTGTCGAATGGCTTGAGTACGAGTCTGACCACGCTACCAAGAAGGAGGTCAAAGAAAAGATGGCTTTGGTGTATGAGGCCAGATCTAAGATGGATGTCAGATTGAAAATGTCAAGCACAGATTTGTCTCTAGATGGACTTAAGAAACTGTTGAAGGAAGGAAATGAGGTGAGTCTGCAAGTTCAAGAATACCTTTTGGAATACGGATCTCAGATCAAGAAAATCAGAGACAAATACGAGGAGGAATCGTTTGACTTTGATTCTGAAAACGACAAGATCATGGCTAAACTTTATGGCACTAAAAAAGAAGATGAACTCAAATTGGACAAGCACTTTTCTGCTTTCAAAGAAGCTTTGAAAGCACTTTCTGAGATGACAAACCTTGCACCCAAAAAGTTTGAGAAACTCACCAAACAAGATCGTTTTGAAAAGAATGAAGCTGTGATGTCTGTCTTGTTGTTAATGACGGAAGACATCATGGAGCTTCAGAAGTTGCACGAGAAGCGGGTCGATTATTTGCTCACAAGAATCGAGAAATTGAGAGAGAGAAAGGCCGCCAAGGAATTCAAGGCAAAGTTGAAGGAAGAAAAGGAGAAGGAGAAGGCTGCTGCCGCTGCAAATAACACTGCTTCCGCTGCAAACAACACTGCTGACTCTATCGACGAAAGTCAAGAGCCAGTGGATGAGAAAAACTCGACTGTTATTGAAAATGAGCCAGTTGATTCTCAACCTGGGGACGAGCCAGATACTGCGC
Organism: Metschnikowia matae var. maris; assembly: GCA_002370695.1. Classification (NCBI taxonomy): domain Eukaryota; kingdom Fungi; phylum Ascomycota; class Pichiomycetes; order Serinales; family Metschnikowiaceae; genus Metschnikowia; species Metschnikowia matae. The sequence continues at coordinate 72,860 of NKZH01002058.1, forward strand.
ACGACGAGTTGTAAGCATCTCCATACCGATGAAGTATAGGCTGTACGTTGTTAAGACGTATTGAATTTGAGGAGTAGCGATTAGCCTTGTAGTAACTTTTTTGTTTCATTATTATTATTATTATTCCGATATCATCTATTCTTGGCTCTGATGAAGTGTAGTAGGCCACAGCGCTGTAGATATGCGCGTCTGAATTGGGGCGAAAAATAAGTCTAGCTTACTCTTCTCTACATCACTTATCTCAATTAGATAGTATCCCATCTACACAATAAAAAGGATCGGCCAGCAGAAATGAGTGCAAACGATCCGTACGAAAAATACAGGGATGAAAGATTTACCAACAACGAAGCAAGCCGAAGAAGAGAGCTAGAACCCGGGGAGAGGTTCAGTGATAGAAGAGAGAGAGATACCCGGGGTTCCGATATCCGAAGAGAATACAGAGGACCCTCAGATTACAGATCCTACGAAAGAGGAAATGAGAGAGGTAACGAGAGAGGAATCCGAGCTTATCGACAAGGATACAGAGGCCATGATGGAAAAGACCAGAGATGGGATTCTAGGCAAACCTCCAGAGGTGACTACAGAGGCGACCGAGGCGACCGGGGCGACCACAGAGGCCGGGGCTACAGAGGACTGCCTAGGCCCAATAGAGAGGATCACAATCGAGCTGGGAGGAATGCACAAGAGGACACCGATCCGGATCTAGGGTTGTCCAATAAGGAACTATTCGAGAAGTACGAGCGCCGTTTGATTTCATTACTCCGGTACCCAACGATTGAGAGTTACCATGTTACAGAAACCCAGTGGGGGGTGATACCGAAAGGATTCGAAAATGTCACTTCCCAGAGAGCCAAGCTTTCGGGACTTTTTCCTCTTCCGGGTGCACCTAGGCCAGTGGATATAACCAAACTAGAAGGAGTTCTTGAGGATGGCACGCTGTCCGAGGTAGGACTTCTTGCGGCCAAATCCAAAATTGATCCTTTGGACGCTAAGAATTCGTGTATCGTGTTGATTGAAAACGTGGACTTCCTGACTGTTGACCACTTGAAACTCGTTGAGTACTTCAACAATTACGTCCGCTCCGCTGATATAAAGGGTACAAACTTGGACAAGAATATCGAAAAAAGTCGAAAAACCAAGGACGACAAGAAATTAATTATCGAATTCAAGACAAATGTCTGCGCCACGTTGGCCCTCGCCTTGAATGGAAGGTCTATACCCATGAGCGATTTAAGAATCACCCATCAGATCGACCCAGAAAGTTCTGTGAATAATGGCGATAGCTCAAATTCTTTAGAAGAATTGACTTTGAATATGTCCAGACCGGGCGAATATGTGGTGCAGTGTCTTCCACCATATGGTCCTTCAGATGAGGTGAAAGATGAAGTGATTGACAATCCTCGAAAGCTCACTCTCATACTAGAGAAAGATTGCGAGGAACCCAGACTTGTGGATGCTTTGAATGAGATAGCTCCATTGAGGGCCTTTCAAAATGTGAGAAAAGTGGGCACAAAGGAACCTATGGGGGTTGCGTTCGTTGAGTTCTTCATTCATGTTAAGGAACACCCCAACACCAAAGCAGCTGTAAAGCACACGATGCAACTCTTGGAAAAGGTGAGGAGTCTTCCAATGGTCCTGGAGGCTAAGTTCGCATGCTTGAAAGTTACTGAGAATAATACCGTCGAAACCAGCATGCAAGACTGTCCTATTGAGATGAAGACTTTGAAATCCTTGGTGCGGAATGAGTATGTTCCATATCACCCTAAGCTGCGTGTCATACAACTCATCAACATCGTTACAGTTGCAGAATTGGCAAATGACGATATTTACGGATTCATTGAACAGGACATTCACCAGGAAGCATCTTTATTTGGGAGAGTTGTGTCGATCAAGATCCCTAAGCACGCCCAGGAAAATGTCCCAGGTATTTCACAACTAGCCACTAAAGGCATGGGAAAAGTCTACGTTGAGTTTGAGGATGAGAAAGTGGCCCTTCGTGCATTGATGGGAATGGCCGGACGGTCATATAATGACCGCACTGTGTTATGCGCCTTTTATGACCACAATGATTATTTAAATGGCTTGCTTTAGAGGTTGCTCTCCTTCATGAATACCTTTAGCTCTCCTGGAACGTTGGGGTCAAAGCCATGTCTAATGAGCAAACTATAGAGAGTTTTTGGAAGGGCCGGGATGAAACTAAGACTTAATTTGATGATGTTGTTTTCATCCAAGTTCGGGAAACTTCTCAACTCTTTCATTGGCTGTGAAGACTTCAACAACACGGACCGATTAACAATAAGTTGGGCCACAATGAATAGAATATTCATGTGAGTTCCATATGCAAATAGAAAGTCCCAAAGTTTAATCAAAGACTTTAAGGGCGGGGTGCAAGCACAAAGAGTGAGGACTGAGGGAAATGCATAGATTTCAGCCTTGAGAAACTTTGAATCTAGAAAGTCACTTAGGACTGGATCTATGATTTTCAAGACTATGTCCACAAGACTCAAACCCGTGTGCACACCATCCAAGTTGGGGGTGATATAAAGAGGAATTTGCTGGGTGATTAAACTGTGAAGCACAGCAAAAGCCTGGGGTTCACTTTTATAGAAGGTGAATGCAATAGGAGCCAATAACACATTCATGCCCTGGACATAGCCGACATGGTTTCCCGGAATTGAGATGGCTAGCACCGAGAGAATTCGCATGAGGGTGTCTTCAGAAACTCTTGAGTGGAATACTCGGTCGTTCATCAACGTTCGGAAAGTGTCGTTCTTGATCTTCTGGTAAAGTTCGGGAGAGAGCTTCTTCTCAACGCTTGATAAGAGTTTGGCATACTTGTGACTCGGATAAACCGGGACCTTGCAAAGAATAGACCAAACGTATGATCTGTAAGGACATTGCTCGTAGCCTTCAGGGATTGAAAGGCCCTCTATGAGGATCATATATCGCAATTTGGAGAGACTATTCTCTAGGATGATCTGGGGCATTTCTATGAACTGCTCTATAGAATCTTTCTTGCGGCCTCGGCTGGCTGCCGCTGTCATTTGGGACATAATGCCGTGATTTGGTGAATGACTAGATGCCACTTGTATTAATAATTATAGGTTGATTAGATCAATGACTGATGTAAACATGGAGTCGCGCAACTATGTAGGACAACATTTTGGCCTAGCGCGGGTCATCAGGCTAGGAAAAAATGAGAGAAAACTACCTTTAAGCCACCATATCATGCCCCTGTCAAGCGAAATCAGAGGGTTCCAGATTCTTAAGGTTAAGCTACCGGAAAGCAGCGGAAACCATTATATATATTTCCGAAAACATGAGGCGAAAGCAGGCAAGAGCTCATCTGATAAGGAGGGACGACTGCTTTTCGTCTTCAATATGCCCATCGAAAGCAACACCAAGAGCGTCAAGAAGTTTTTCCAACAGGTAGCTATTGGTGCTACGGTGGAATCATTTATACCCAGTGCTCTAAACGAAATCGATGAGGATGTTTATTTAAACCTCACTGAGTTGACCAGTGAGTTGAAGTATGACGTTCAAGGCGGTATCAATGAGGCTGCTCTGAAATTACCCAAGAACTGCAGTCTTGTGACATTTATAGACAAAGCATCCTTTTCATTAGCATTAAACTCGTTGAAAAAAGTATCTAACGAGGGGAAAGTGTCGGACTGGCCCAGCCAGCCTTTGGGCACAGAGTACATCATGAGACGAGTGAAATCCAAGATTTACAATTCTGAACAACTATCTGCTATCGTCTCCAGATCTTTAGAGCTTTTTAATCAGGCCGAAGAAGATTCTAGACAAGAGTTGAGACTGCAGAAAGAGCTAGTGGACGAAGATGGTTTCACATTAGTTGTGGGAAGCCAATCTAAAACAAAAGCTGATATTATGGGCAAACAGAAACGGTTACAGGAAATAGAGGCAGACAAGGCCAAGAAGAAGGCGAAGAGAAAGGAGAAGGATGATTTCTACCGGTTCCAGTTGAGAGAACAGAAAAAGGCAGAGATGAACGATTTGTTGCAGAAGTTCAAACAAGACCAGGAGAGAGTCAAGTTGATGAAGGAGAAAAAGCGCTTCAGGCCGTACTAATTAGTCATGTATTATTTCAGGATTTATATAGAAGTGGAGGTGTAGGTCGCGGGGTACCGCTGTGCATGCTCACTATATATACCGTACCATCACCCCATCTTAATCATACAAGTATTCATGCTTGAAACAATTGAAGACTTACACCGGGCAGCTCAATTCGAAGTTCCCGAAGACCTAGAAATCTTGGCCACCATCAGATACGATCCGTATCTTACCCGTAAGATTCCCGAGGCCTTTGTCGACGTGCAAAAGAGCTCGTTCTTTCTCCTCCCTGAACACATCGAAAGGATCAAGTTCACCTTGAATTTTTTCAGAAGTTGCCCAGGCTCTCCTTTCATAAATGAAACACAAGAGCTAGTTGTGGAAGAAGACCAAATCTTCCATAAGTTAGTTTCGTCTTTGGAAGAGTCAGGTGTGTCCCTCCAAGCCCCACTCAAAGTGCGTTTGCTCATTGGAATCAATGGCGATGCTCGTGTGGAGCTATATCAGACTCCTGTTAGAGTCAACCTTCTTGACGGCTTGGAAGATCTGTTTCCAGAGGAGGACCGGTACAATATTTACGTGGACGAAATACCTGTACTCGCCTCGCCATACACGTCTTTCAAGACCACTAATCGAGTGGTGTACAACGAATGCCGGGCCCGATGTTTACCAGGAGATTCAAATAAAGAAGAAGTAATTCTAGTCAATACTACGGGAGAGGTTATGGAGGGTTCCATCACCAATATGGCCATCAAGGTGCTTGGAGACTGGATCACGCCAAAACTCACCTCCGGGTGCTTGTGTGGAGTCACGAGGCATTTTCTCCTTAAGAAGAATTTAATCAAGGAAGGTACCATCACTCGCGATATGTTGAAGGAAGGCCAGGATGTTCTCTTGATGAATGGTATCATGGGAGTGGTGAGAGGTACGATCAAAAGCGTCTGATATGGATTTATACATTAACACGGAGAAATTACTGTGCAAGAGCTTCAATTTCCTGATCGTCGTATCCCATGATGTAAAGGATATCACGCAAGGAGTCTGTGTTCAAGCAGCAAGGGGCCTCTCGTTGGACCTTTGGCTTGGCGTTCCAGGCGACACCCCAGCCGGCGACACCCATCATAGGCAAGTCATTGGCTCCGTCTCCCACCGCCACAGCGTTGGCAGGATCCAAACCATGCTTGGCGGCGATTTCAAGGAGAAGCTCGGCTTTCTTTTCACCATTCACCGTGTATCCTATGGTAGTACCATTGAGTTTCATGGTATCATCCACACCCAATGTGTTGGCGTAGGCATAATGCAAACCCAATTGTTCCTTGACATGCGTAGCCAATGGTAAAAACCCCCCAGAACAAACGCCCATGACCACACCTAACTTGGCCAAGACTTTACAGAGGGTGCGAGCGCCTTTGGTGATGATGATCTTACCCTTCAACTCGTCCCAGAGCGTAGAGGAATCGATACCCTTGAGCAAAGCAACTCTTTCTCTCAAAGACTCGTTAAAATCCAACTCTCCGTTCATGGCCCTCTCCGTGATTTCTGCCACCTTATCCTCGATATCGGCGTACGCAGCGATCAACTCAATCACCTCTTGATAGATGAGAGTAGAGTCCATATCGAAAATGAACAATTTCTTGTTTTTTCTTTCGGACAACTTTTGAAAAAACACGTCATACCTCAACCCCTGGTCTCTTTTCTTCACAAGTAAAGTTTGTATTAGGTCTGGGTTGGAGGTGTCCACTTCGTAGTCATAGACTCTATTCTTGGAGAGCTCTTTCTTGGACTGCACAGAGACAGCCAATTCCAGGACTAGGGCCTCCATAGACTGGACATCCTCTTTTGGAAACTCGGCATCATGCGAGATGAACGTCAAGGAGTACATTGGGAATGACGGTTAGCGAGAGGATGGGTTCTCACTCACTTTTACTTCCAGCACGCAGAGATCGCGAAAATGGTTTTGATTGAAATACTAAATCTATTAAATATGATGCCAGCTTTTTGATCGCGCCAACTATGCCGTCTTTTCAGTTTGAGAGCTCTGGTTTTCTCCGATACTTTTTTTCTCGGAAGCAGGTGCACTTTCGGAGGTAGATGTGCTCTTAAGGTCAAACTCACTGAGCCCAATACCTCCTCCCAACTTCTTGTAGTTTTCTGTCACCACGGCCTTTTTCCTATCGGCGATCTCGTTCATTTTTGTCCAGTACACTTCATGAATATACTCGAAATCCAACATTCCATTGAATTCCTTGTCCAACTGTTCTTTGGGCACAAAATTCTCGAAGGGCTGGTCGTAGATGGTCTTCAGCCTAGTGTAAGGATCAATGAAAGGACCAACAAGCTTGAAAAAAGTATAACCGATCCATGGAATGTTCGTAAACAAGCCTCTTCCCAAACGCTCGGGGTAATGGTTTTGTAAAATATGCAAGACTTGCTTAGAAATGCTGAGCGAAGGAAACTTCGATGAAAGTTGTAAATGGGCTGGTGCAGCCTTGAAATCTATAAGCAAGGCCAAAGTGTCTTGACCTGCAGGCATGAACTGAATGACTCTCTCCAACATGAACACCAAGTGCTGTACTTGTCTTATGGATGCAGATGTATTCTGGTACCCATTACGGAGGTACAAGCACGGTCTGTTGTCGATGTCGTACCCAAGTATAAGGTTTTTACCAGTCACGTTCTCTGCTTCAACAATCTCTGCAGTGAGAAGTTTATTAGCCTTGGTGTGGGTCCCCAAATCGGTGATACCAAATGTCCGTCTCCATATAAGCGTCTCTTCTATTCTCTTGATTGTAGCAGGCACTTTCCACTTGGTGGCCCTCAAGTATCTCAAGAAACACTCTTTAGTCAACCATGTCTTTTCCTCATCGATCACAGGATGCATGGTTGCACCCACACTGTCATTAATAGGAAGTTCGCCTAGAACGAATTGCTCGAAGTGGGCAAGAACCTCGTCATAGCACTTCTGCTCACTCTCACTGAGGTTGTTGTCAGCAGGCTTGGTTGGGTTGAGAGGGTTCTCGAATGGGGTATGACACTTGATCAAGCCTTTTTTCGAAGACGTCATTGAGATCGACGTTTCCTTGGTGGACTCAGATCCACTGTCCTGGTCAGAGGAGGGAACGGTGTCTGTGTGCTTTTTTCTAAAGAAGTTCATGTGATGGTTAACGTGAAAGCTGCTCCCGCGTACTGCGCTCTTAATAAGTGATATAGACGGTGCGCGTATTGAAAAAGTGAGTCCCAAAACGTGCTTGGAACAAATATATTCGGGCTTGGAAAATCAGTCTGCTGGGGAGATTTTTTGGGGTGATCTACGGCCATGATTTGCTTGGGAACCAAATTTACGTTTGCTAGGTCACGTGCACTATATATATATATATATATAGAGTTATGATAAGGCGAAGGAGTCACTAAGGAACACAGTAAATCCAGACCGTGTTTTGACTGACCCTATGACCGTTGCTTGGGCCGAGACCGATTCCAACTTCCGACATTTTTATGCAGGAGCAGAAGAAACTGTTACTTCCCCTTTAAACTTTTTTTTTTCTAAAAAACTATGTAATGCTTATTCCTAGAATATACCATGTTGTGTATGAAAATGTCGGCGTAGTAATGGTAGCAAAAGTAGGTGCGAAATGCCATGCTCCTCGGCCGCGTGTTCTTGTCTGGATAAATGCGCGGCCATAGGAGTTTCATATACGCTATCAGATCTATCATATCTTCCGCCATGTCAGTTGAATTGTCTGCATCCTCGCTGCCCAAAGAGGCACCTGCCACAGAAGAATACTTGAGGGACATCATTAATGAGCGCATTGAAACATTGGGTGACCTGAAGGCTTTCAGCAATGTCTTGGCAGAGAAGTTGAGCCAGAAAAGCGCAAAGCACAAGTTCTTAGTTTCGGTGACGAAGGTTGCCGTGGATGAGTCCGGCCAATCTGAAATCGCTGTGCGCTCGTCTATCAGTGCTGTTTGGGACGAGACCAAAGACGGATACTTCACTTTCAAGGTGGTCAATAAGGATATCTTCTTCGTCACGGTATTCTGGGTATACATTGATTGAGCTTCAAATGAAGTTTAGGTCATTTTGAGTTTAGGTCGTCTTGGAGCCCGAAGCGCCGGATTCTTTATTCACCTGTTTCGAGTATAACTGCCCTTGAATTACGTCCAAGTCATCGCATAACTTAAGAAGTTGTGGCATAGGTAGATTATTCTTCACGATCTTTTCATTGATCTTTTCCAAAAGATTTTTCACATCAGTGTCTGTATTGGGATCGAATCTGGGGCGCTTAAGAGCATTTGGATCCAATATATCCGTGTCTGACTTGCTTAACTTGATATCTGGAGGGGGCAGCAGTGAATGCTGCAAATTAAGCTGTTTTTCGTATTTCTCTTTCTCTTGATGAATGTGAGTTTCTTGAGCAGCAACCGTTTTCTTGAAGTCCCTGAGATACTCGGAATCCAGATTGAACACGTCTTCAAGGGACTTGAGGTACGCCTCCAAACTTGCTAGCTGCTTCATTTCAGCCAGGAGCATTGACTCAAATGCCCCTTTTCGCTGAGTGACCTGATCGATGTTAAGAGGATCGAAATCGTCGTTTTTGATGCCTTTGGTCCGCAGAATCAACGACCTCAAGGGTGGTAATTTCGTGACATTGAGTCTTGCCAAAAAAGACTTCGGGAGCCGTTCACTCATCCAATTTTCTGTGAGTATCCGCTGGCATTCAGCCATTTTGGGATCATTGTCATCGCCTCCCTCGAAGCGTTCGATGGTTTTGCCCATAGACATCTCGAACAAAAGAAGCAAGGATTGAAGCGCAGGCCGATCTAGGTTAGCCCATAGTTTGTCGATTGATTTGCTTGATACCCTTTTAGTATACGATGTCTTGGTGATAAGAGTGTCTGAAATCCGGTGGCTGTTGACAGTATTTTGGTCATTCACAGAAGGCCTGGTTGAAGTAGCATCGGGAGCCGGTTCGCTGGCTATGGCAGTATTTTCTGCATTATCTAGCTTCAATTTCTTGACTGCACGATCTGTAGCTAGAGACGGAAGGTGTTTGGATGTGTAGTCTGCATCCGAGTCTGGCGATCCAGGCGTCAGGTCGGTATACAAAGATGCCCCGTCGCTCTCAGGATCAGGTGTTTGTTCCCTTGATATTGCTAGACTAACTTCTGTCTCATGTTCCAGATGGGGCCAGCCCATACTGGTGACGTGTTCAGATTCTTCGTCATCTTGGTTGATATCAGTTATGTCCTTGTGCTGATCTTTATTGACCTCAGGTTCAGTGTAATCATTTGATACAGCCAACGAATTACTAAAGATTTGAGTACCTTCTAAGGATTCTGTAGTACTGGCTTCCTTCGAATCGGGACCCGTCTTGACATTGGCTGCTTGGTTATCTTCCATGTCGGGAGCTGATTTGGAATATGATGGGAAAGGTCACTTACATTATCATAACACCATCGCGCTCATGTATGCAGTAGACTACAGCCTTAGTACTATAAGCAAGAACATAATGAAGTGGGTATTTTTTGGGTGGGTTACTTTTGGGTAAATACATTTAAGTGGATATGGTTAAAATAGTCTAAAAATGCTTTGTATTATTATTATCACTTTTTTATACATGTCCATTCGGACTCTACGTATCGGCCTGTATACTGGACTTGGGCCATGCTGTGGGTAGGAGCGGGATCAAGAGGCCTCGTTTCTTCATTCTCATGTACAATTCACGCTGTATTTTCGCAGTCATTGTACGGAGCGTTTTAGCTTGGATACCGAAGCGAGAAACAAAATGAGACACTAAGGTTTTCTCCATGGCGAGTTTTTCGGAGTGACTCAATGAATTCGCCACACTAGTAAAATGGGATTCCATGGTAGATTGTGTCTCGGGTGTCTCTGGCTGTACTTTTTCGCGTGTGTACTTGAAGATCTGGTGGATTTTTCTCTCCATGATGCTAAGACCTTCTCCATCCGTCTTGAGCCTTTCCGGCACGAGTGACTCGTATACCCAATCACTATATTTCAAGACCTGGTTATCTGAGAGATCAAGCAAGGTTTCTGAACTCATGCTTTGGAAACTCTCGTTGGTATAGGGAAATTCTGCAGGGACTTGATTGGAAAGCCATGTCTTCCATGGAGATGGGTCAGGTATCATTGGAGACTCATGGAAGTAAAGGCGCAAGATATAAAACATCATAGCCACGCAACGAAGCTCCGGGGAAAATGTTGAGTTTCGGAGCACCAAAAACCCACCCGTAGTATCGGTGCAAAGCTCGTGATATTGTGCAAGTAAAGATGGAGTATGAGGAAGTCGTAGGCTTCGGAAAGTTTTGAATACCAAGGGATAGAAGTCATGCATGGGGAAAGCATCCATTTCGTGAAGCCCAAGTCGAAATGTCCACTGTTGTATTAATTTGATGAATCTGTCTGCCATGGGAATGGCCTTTACACGTAGACTAGCAAAAGTTCTCATGGGACACTTTTTGAGCATTTCAGGGCTAAGAAGCGATGAAGCATTGATGAGCGGTACCTTATTGTTTTTCATCATTAACATGTAGTCGTCTAGATAGACAGGGTACTGGTTCACTTGTCGTAAGGCCAAATACACTATGGCGAACAAGTCCAAGACCACCGGACTTGGTTCTGATTGGGATACTCTCACACACCGCATCCATAGAAGTTTAGTGGCACGAGAAACACGGGAAGAAAATACCTCAAACGTATCCGGTAGTAAGTAGCCGTAAAGATGACGAACTGTACGTGAAGTTATGCCCTGGATAAGTCTTTGAAGACATGCCCAGTGGTAAACACGACCCTCTTCTCCGTAGAGCCTGGAGTCAGCTTTTGAGCCTGAACCCGAGGTAATGGGAGTCGAGTATCGAGAAGCATGTCCAGTATCTGATATCTGGATATTCAAACGCTTGGTCTGGGTATAGGACTCACCATCATCATCATCGATCTCGATGTTACCCTCCATCACGTGACCGTATTGACAGAACTTCTGGCCTGCATTCAGCCGCCAGAGCCTGGATCGGCAATTGTCCACCCCACATACTGGCCCCTTAATCCACATTCCCTGCGACATGGTGATGAGTGAAGGTGGCAGCAGTGGTGATGAGATACACGCGCATGATGTAATAGTGAAGACCTAAGACGCATATCTCCCATCAGTACATCCGAACATAGGCTGACGAATGAACCCAGATATTTTGGGGTCTGGTGTTTTTTTTTTTTTTTTTTTTTGTATATAAAGCGGATTCATGGATCAATTAATAGAAAAAAAAAATTTCACGGTCATTACGAGAAAAATTTATATATACATGTATATACATGTATATACATATTATATACCGGATTCATCGTGAATTCATCGTGGTACGGGAAGTATTATGACATTGACCGTATTTTTTTAGTAGAGAATGGCCAAGTATTCGCGAATATTATCATGGGCATCTAAGGAGTTGTGCGTTACGAAGCCATGTATTATCCAAACCTTTCACCATATACTTATTATTAAATACCCCTTCAATTATCCATACATTTCTAGGTACCCCTATTTCAAAAGTGAAACAGTATCTTAGTTTTTAGTCCTCTATTAAAGACTCTGAAATTTCGAGTGTCCAAATCAGGTATCCGTTTCTAAGGCTCTCCTAACCGACCTCAATAACGTTGACCAAAATTTTGGACTGTACTTACGTAATCAATCTATCTATTGATGGATGTACATCGTAGAGGTTATGTATGCCACAGTGTATTATACGTGTGCGTGGGTCATACCTATGAATAAAGTGCACATGCTAATTGAGGTCTTAGGAGACGTCCAGTTTCTAGTTAACAATTAAACCTCTGTCATAAAAAACCTAGATTTTAAAAAAGGCTTAGGCTAGAACGGGCAATAGACATGCTTTTTTTTTTTATTTAGCAGAAGAGTGGGGGTGGGTTCTCCTACAGGAATGTTTTATTTACGTGGACGTGGGCCTAGGAAATCCACATGTGACCAAGCAGCATATGCTCTTTTATTTTTTATGAATACTTGGGTAGTGTACTACACGTGGTGTTAGCCGTTCAATGTAAACAATGTGCTTGAAATTACTAATCCTATTGTTCAAAAAATTGTCAAAAATTGACTAAGTGCGCTTAGATGAGGGGCCGTTGAGGTTACTAATTTATTAGGCGTGTTCTGGTGCCTTATGTAACGGCTTTCCAAGGTTTTTTTTTTGGGGGGCATTTTGTCTCGGACCTACAGAATGACTGTATCACCGAGCCCATGACCACTAAAGACCCCGAGAACGGCGGAGTCGGCAACGCGCGCCCGTCACTAGCTCCGAATGGCATTTATGCGGGGTGCAGGTGCCCCGACATCCACTAAACCTTAAAACAATAGGAAACGTACATGAAACACTAGGCCGCAATTTCACCCCGCCGAGACTGAAACGTAACGGCGTTCTATACCGAGTGACGCAATTTGAGTAATGGAAAAAAAAATACTCATTTAAAAAAAAATGACGGGTTGCAGCCAGCGCGACTCCTCCTCGAGAATGATTAGAAATCTCCTCCGGCGATAGCAACCATCGCTGGGTGCGAGACGTGCTCGGTAATTGAAACCACATCTAAATTATAGCAAACCACGGTTCGGAGAAGCCCGAGAAAAAAAGAAAGAGCCAACCCTCAAAGTTACATTGAACAAAAAATTCGATCAATGTTGACGCTTTTGAAGCAAGAAATCTCGGCTATCTTTCTCCTAAAACAGAGTTGCATATATCAAAGAAAAATGAAGTGTAGCTTGCTAAAACCCGGAGTGCTGCTCGCGTTTTCTTTATGTTCAGGACGTTCTTGGCCGCAGCTCTCACTACGTTAGCCCTAGTGCATCACAGAAAATGTGGGAACCATGAGGGGGGAAGGTAGTGCATCTGGTTCCCCACCTCGAAGTATAAAAATGGGCCGAAATGGCCTCAATTGACTTTTCTCTCTAACTTTTTTAAATTTATATATTCTCAAAATAAGTATGATTAAATCGTCTTTGGGAAGATCCATCCCAACCTTAATCAGGAAATACTCTTCCTTGCCATTGTCTGTGCCAGTGACGTTGCCAAACGGTACCAAATACCAGCAACCAACTGGCTTGTTTATCAACAATGAGTTTGTCACACCAAAACAAGGTAAGACCTTTAAGGTCATCTCTCCATCTACTGAAGAGGAGATCACCGATGTTTATGAGGCATTGGAGGAAGATGTTGACACTGCTGTGAAGGCTGCCAAAGCTGCTTTCGATGGCGGTTGGTCTGATGCAGACCCTGCTGTTAGAGCCAAGGCATTGAACAAAATCGCTGATATCCTTGAGGAGAATGCAGAAACTTTTGCATTCATTGAAGCTTTGGACAATGGTAAATCCATTTCTAACGCTAGAGGTGACATTGCTTTGGCAACCGGCTGTTTCAGATCTACCGCTGGTTGGGCCGACAAAATCAATGGTTCCATCATTGAAACTGGCTCTTCTCACTTCAACTTCACAAGAAAAGAGCCATTGGGTGTCTGTGGACAGATTATCCCATGGAACTTCCCATTGTTGATGTTCACTTGGAAAGTTGCTCCTGCCCTTGCTACCAACAACACAATTGTCTTGAAAACTTCTGAAACCACCCCATTGTCTGCCTTGTACCTCTGTTCTTTGTTGAAGGAGCAAAACGTTCTTCCACCTGGTGTTTTGAACGTTGTTAACGGATTTGGTAAGACCACTGGTAACGCTATCACCGACCACCCTGTCATCAAGAAGGTTGCTTTCACTGGTTCCACTGCCACTGGTAAGTCTATCATGGCCAAGTGTGCTGGTACTTTGAAGAAGGTTACTTTGGAATTGGGTGGTAAGTCTCCACACATTATTTTCAACGATGCTCAATTGGACGTTGCCGTGCAAAATGTGATCACTGGTATTTTCTACAACTCTGGTGAAGTGTGCTGTGCCGGATCCCGTGTGTACATTCAAGAGGGAATCTACGACGAGTTTGTCAAGAAGTTTGTTGCCGCTGCTCAAAACGTCAAGGTTGGTAACCCATTCGATGAGCAGGTTTTGCAAGGTGCTCAAAACTCTCAGAACCAATTGGACAAGATCTTGGGCTACATTGAGACTGGTAAATCCGAGGGTGCCACTTTATTGTCTGGTGGTAAGAGAGCTGAGGGTAAGGGATTCTTCATTGAGCCAACCATCTTTGGAGATGTCGGTGAGAACATGAAGATTGTCAAGGACGAAATCTTCGGCCCTGTCATCACTGTGCACAAGTTCAAGACCACTGACGAAGTTGTGGAATTGGCCAATGCTTCCGCTTACGGATTGGCTGCAGGTATCCAATCTACTAACGTCAACACCTGTATTGACGTTGCCAGAAGACTCAAGGCCGGTACCATTTGGGTCAACACATACAACGACTTCCACCAGACTGTTCCATTTGGAGGTTTCGGTGCTTCTGGTATGGGCAGAGAGATGGGTGCTGAGGTCTTGGACAACTACACTCAGGTGAAGGCCGTGAGACTTGCTCTTCACTAGAAGCTCTTCGCTAGAAGCTCTCCACTAGTATCTCACTCATGATCAACTGACACGAAAGATTTACGTTAAACTAAAATATGAATTAAAATTATTAAATTATACGAAACCAAATGTAAGCTCTTCTATTTTGTATGTACTTGGTATATGGCTGACAGTTAGATAGATAGATAGTGACATGGATTGCGAACTCTAGCGTAGAGAGTGAGATTGCAGTCGTCCTGCACCAGTACAGTGCAGCCAGCCAGAATTCGAATAGCCACTACTGGACACTATTACTGGTTAGTTCACGACGTTTCAATGACCACCAATTAATTTTACAAAATTTGCCAGAATCTCATCCGAAATTTCACTAGAAACTCGTCTGAAATTTTCCTGAAACTCGTTTGAAATTTTCCTGAAACTCGTTTGAAACTTACTTGAAACTTATCTCGAATACATAGCAGCCAGGCTTACTACTCACTGGCTCACTTAGTGGCCCACACACAGGGCTCGCAACGGTCTCATATGCACTCCATGGAGAGTGAAGCGTCCCCCGTACCCAACACGTGCGCGCCGTGACTGCTGTTCCCAACTGAGTGAGCCTTTTCCTGCATGCGCGGTGCTCAGTCTCACCAAACGACAAAAAACTTTTGACAAATTTTTCTTCGCTCCACTGTCCTAACTTTCACAAATATTAACAAGATGGTATGTGATAAATCATCACCATGACTTATGAAGATGCCTTGAACGATTCTATGAGATGAAATCATCATACAACCAAAAATGAATATCCATTACTCCATCTCCATTACATGGTGCCTATTATGGAAGAAGCATTCCTACCACCATTACCACCAACTCCAAATCAAGGCATTCCAAACCTTGAATTGAATACCCGATTTCCCTAAAATTTTTAAATCTTTGTCTACGTTTTCTCTTGATATTTCAAGACTTTTTTTCCCGCTTCAAATGTCCACGTTTAAGCTCATCCCTTACTATGTCTCAAAGGACATTGTCTCGCGTTCAAGGCTTTTCTGCTACTTTAAACACATTACTAACATCAGAGTGACTCCGTTACTATCAGAACTAGAAAGGTTATCTCTAACCCATTGTTGGCTAGAAGACAATTCGTCATCGACGTCTTGCACCCAAACAGACCTAACGTGTCCAAGGATGAGTTGAGAGAAAGATTGGCCGATGTCTACAAGGCTGACAAGGACGCCGTTTCCGTTTTCGGATTCAGAACCCAATTCGGTGGAGGAAAGTCTACCGGTTTCGGTTTGATCTACCAATCCGTTGCTGACGCCAAGAGATTCGAGCCAGCTTACAGATTGGTCAGATACGGCATGGCTGAGAAGGTTGAGAAGCCATCCAGACAACAAAGAAAGCAAAAGAAGAACAGAGAGAAGAAGGTCTTCGGTACTTTGACCACTCACGCCAAGAAGATTGCCAAGAGACAGGCTGAGTAAGCTTCTCTTCCATGCCCTAATGAACCTCAAAAGACATATCATGCTGTGGTAATCTCGGATATTTTGAATATAGTGCTTCGTGGTAGTATTTCTTTTGGGTGCATACTATTTACTCAATAAACAACCAATACTGTAACACTTGAATACTTGTAATGCCGTACTGTAATGCTTATAGTATATATAACTAATTTGATTATACATACATATGTATATATATATATATATATATATATGTATATGATCTATGATGAATCTGTACTAATCAGATATGCAAGTCTCATCATCTGGGACACCATAGTCAACGCCGAATGGATCTTCTGAGTCAACAGGATCTGTTTCGTCTTCTTCCAAGTAGTTGCTAATCCAGTAGCATTGCTTTTCAAATCTATCGGCGTTGGTTTGGAAATACCCTTCACTGTTCCCTCCCATAATACCATCAAGCTCGTCTCCCGTGAGAACCTTAAAGATTTTTTGGAAGTATCTGATGAGAGATTCGAGCCCCCGAAGGTACCCTTTGTCTGGCGCATTGGGGTATTTTGGAGGCTTATTGTACTTATTGTTTGCAATATCGTCCCCAATCATGCTCTGAGCGAAATCAATAATGTGCACTTTGATTTTTGCTTCTTTAACTGGTGCTGATCCATCGTACATCAACAAAACTGAAGACCCATACATCCTGTACCCATTCAAGTTCTCAAACGACTTATGAAGGTCTCTAAGTTGTTCTATAATATGGGGAATCTTGGTGAGAATCGAAAGTGTTGACATGCCGTCGTAAAGGAACTTGGCCAAGATCTTGGCAAAGGGTCTTCCGCTTTTAAGACTGCGCCCGAAATACTTGTCTTTCATGAAATACTTTTTCTTGGCTTTGTTCCATACTTGAAGTCCACAAACCCTGACTCCAAGTTCTCGCGAGGTAGTGGCTGCACACTTCTTCCGCTGTGACTCTTGCTTCTTGTCTGTTGCATCCACGCCATATTGACGGGTGCCCATTTTCAAGTCTAAAGCACAGACTTTGTGCATATCTGCTGTTAAATCCTCAAGCAAAATGAACCTTTCGAAACGAGTGTGCTTTCGCATGACAATTTCGGGCGTGTTGTCCCCGTGTAGAGAGTCTTGATGTGGGTTTGGATGGTGGTGATCATCATCCATGCTAAATAATTCCTCTGATTTGCGAGACTTGGGCACAAACACTTCTTGAATTACTTCAGCTTGCAAGTCCCTATTGACTGATGTTGAGCCAATACTCTTTTGGGACCCCTTCGAGGCTGTTAAGGGAGCCAGAGACGCCGATTGGATGTATTCATCTAAGAGAGGTGACGAAGATGGTGCGCTGCCAGGATATTTCTTCCATAGCAAGTCGGGTATCATATGCCTGTTGTCATCTAGCGATACTTCTGGAGGATCTTCGCCTCCCGGTGAGCGATATGAAGACACATTTTTGTGCTCGAAGGATGAAGAGTTGTTTAAGAGAGTAGGTGTTTGGTCCGGAGGCGTTTGCACGCTACATGTTTTTTTCTCTTCGAGATGGCCTCCGCAGTGTGCTTCCGGTGATTGTGGCTCACCAAGCTCGACATCGTGTGGAATGGCCGTCTGATCTGGATCTATCAGATGAGCGGGCCCGAGATTAGGGCTTGAGGCCGGCTCTTGAACAGTACTTGAGTGGCGAACATTTAACACGCCGATATATTTGGGCATAAATTTGTAGACATCCAAATGCTTTTTCTCGACGCCTTCGTACCATAAGTTCTCTCTATTCATGAGCGCCTTGCAGACTGCCTTTTTACTGAACCGGAAGATAGCTGTGTGTCCTCCAACGTTATCTTTAAAAGGCCGTAGCTCAACGGACAATGGGAATGAGTCGTCGATGGAAGGCAACTTGTCATTGAATGGTCCCTCAGATGCAAGAGACGCCGCATCGGAGTGGTAAGAGTCCAGGCGAATGAGTGGAGGCTGGAGCTTGGCGTCTTGCTCATCGCGCAAATGCTTCTTTATTTTGGTGATATCACCGTGGGAGCCTCTATCGAACTCCAAGTCGGCCATAAGGTGCTGTAGGTTTTCAGTTTCGGATATCGAGTCGGAGTCATTTGAGTCCTGAGGAAAAATGGAATTATTAGCTAAGTCAGCAGGAGTATGTGGAAAGTATGTTGCGGAAGAAACGGGCTCAATGACCGATCTCCGCTTCTTGTTGCCATCGAACTTATCGGGGAAGTCAGCAGCAGCCAATAGCTCAGTTGAGGGCAAATCGGAGCCAGTAGACTTGACGTCGTCGGCGTCGTGGCTTTCTAAGTCAATGAAGTTCTCAAACTTGTTTCCATCACCTCGGAACAAGCGGAGAGACCTGGCGGCTTTTCTTCCTGTCACCACGGGAATTTCATCATCGAGAAGTTGCAAAGAGGGGTTGTTGTGGTCTTTCTCCATTGTGTAAGAATGACAAACGAGACTTTACACAAGAGATGACATGTGTATAAGCCAATGGGAGGACTGGATTGGGGATGTCTCGGGGTGGTTTCAGATCCAGATATAGAATTTGTGATCAAAGAGGCGAGATGGGCGTTTAGATAAAGAAATATCTAACACTGGTTCCATGTACTGAGACCACAATAAATAATACAGCGGGTATGAGGGAATGTAAAACAAATAGATGGTATAGGCAGCGGGAGGAGTAGAATCAAAGCAGAATAGTTTTGTGTTTGCCTGGTGCCCGTCTAAAGTACGAAGAACTAATGTTTAGTACAGTGAGATTTCGTGATGTTTTTTCCCTGCATTGTATTGTTGTAATTTTCGTTCGCAAATTCAATTATAAGCGACACCCCAAGCACATTAATTTACAACCTTGCTACTGGGGTAATTTTGGGGCAATTTAAGAAAGGATTCTCCCCGAAAATGACTCATTTTTTACATGTTTCGCCTCAGCCCTAAGTCTGTCTGCAGCTACATTGAAGCCCTGCAGAAAGCTAAACAAGCCGCAAAAATCTACTAACAAGCTCACTCTAACATGTGGGCAAAAATACATTGTTGAAAGGCTAATCCACCTCCTGCACGATTTAAGCTACATTCTCAAATTTCTAGTCCATCGTGCTTAATCCAAGGCCACGTTTCGGCGACTCTGATATTTCAAGTATGTTTGATTTGTATACAAGAAGGAATGGTTATGTATGCAAGTTTGTTTGGGAAATGGTATAGATTCAGTGAGCTTTAAAGATGCGAGAAATGGTGTGTGTGGAGCCGCGAGCTGGTTAACAAAATGTATGGAAACAAACAACTAACAAGTGCTTGCGCGCTCGTGGGCCATACTTTGACCCGCAAAGTGCAATTTGCACCCGCCCGCTAAGGCACGTGCGAGAAACGTGGGCCCTTCTGCATTAGAGAGTTGCGTGAAAAGAGGATGGTGCTAGATGCATATTAAGATGGACTTTTCGCTCCCCCGCCTTCGCTTGCGGGCGGACCCTTGTTGCTTCTATATTAAGATCTCTTCCAGGTATCGTTTTCGGCACCTAGCCCGCGGATAAGTTCCGTTTCTTGGGCAGGACTTGAAGCTTATTTGACGTTAGGTGCATACACACCGTCTTCCTTTGAACTTTGGGTGGGGACGTGACTGCCTCAAATTGTTTCAAAAGCGAATTTCTCACGCTCCTGGCGGCGTTCAGCGCTTTCTGTGGGGGGTAAACTATAATTCTTGGTGGACTCACCCTGAAAAAGTAAACTAGTGAATTAGTCTGTTGAATTAGTCTATTGAATTTAACAGGTGAATTAGCCTAGTGAATTTTACAGGTGACTTTAGGGTGGATGTATCACTCTAAGACAGGTGTTCTAGAACAGGTATTCTAGGTGAACTCTAAGCATGGGTTCTAGGGAACATTAGTCTAGGTACGAATTACTCTGGGTGAGGAGATTCAAAGTCTAGATTTTTTTGTTTGTTTGTTTTTGTTTTTGTTTTTATTTTTTTTGATTTTTGATTTTTGTTTTTTGTTTTTTGTTTTTTGTTTTTTTGCAGTTGGAGAAGGCCTTAAGGAAGTTGACAAATCTCCAAGCTTCAGCGCCTTTATTTCAAAGAATCATCAACAATGCCGTTGAAGGCCAATGGCTTTGAGCCACGTATTCAATAGCTTGACAACTCTATTGTGGCCGCAGGAGGTGTTTCGGTTGCTGCATGAATCACGCCTCCACTCATTTACACTACTGAGCGGCCTAAATTCCTCACCAAGAAGTTCAAAACAGCCGAGGTCATTCAATGTTGCTTGATCTTGAGCATAAAAAATAATGCGAAACCTCAAAACCCATTGTTTCTGTATGGCGGAACGGTACCACTTCCTCTTGGACGCGCGCTGAATTTTAACGCGCCTGCAGGTATTTCACTTGAGATGCGATTGTTAGGCCACCAGACTCTCTCCACCAATCTATACCCCCTGCTTTTCTTGCTGTTACTCCAACATGGGCGTGCTCAAAAACATGCTTGTATTCTCTCGCATCCAGCGCAGGCGGCATAGGTCGCTTGTCATGGCGGTGGTCTCGGTTTTACTGTTCATGGCCCTCTTGTTCATCTGGCATGAGCCTTCCTACAATGCCCTCTCTTCCGTACGTGTTCCCGAGGACTGTGGTTTCTTGCCTGCATTCTTCTGTGGAAGATCTTCTTCAGATAAGTCGGAGGCGAAGCCGTTTGATCCGCTGGCCGCACAGGCTGTGCCTTCTTCTGAAAAAGACTTGTCACCTGATCCGGTTGATCCTGTCGGGGACAAAAAACAGGCTGGAAAGTTAAAACCAGCCGTTGGTCCTCTGTCTGGTAAGGCCAAGGAGAAAACTCTTGAAAAATCGGGTCTTACTCTGGAGAAACACGACTCTATCTACTCTGGTTTAACGGATGCAGCTTTGGCCCGGTTGAAAGAGGGCCACAAATTTTACAAGGGCATTCTTGAGGATTTGGTGGCTGCCAAGCCTGCCTTCTCCTCCAAATTAGACCGTTATGCCAACGGCAAAATTCAGTGTGAAAGATTTGATGACGTGTATGAACATCCGGTTCACACAGAGAAGTACCTACAATCATTTCTCCAAGTCAACGAGACCGAAGTCGAGGCTTTGAAGCTATCGCATGAATATATTGTCAGCAAACTTCCCGAGAGCGCTCCAACTGGTTTATATGAAAACGATGGTATTGTTTTTGTGGGTGGAGGCAAGTTTAATTGGTTGACTCTCCTCTCCATCAAAAACCTCCGGAATAAAGGCTGCGTTTTGCCTATAGAAGTTCTCATTCCTAATCCAGAAGAATACGAAATCAACATCTGCTCCAAGATATTTCCCGAATTAAATGCCAGGTGCATACACCTCCCGACTGAATTGTATGGAGACAACGATGAGTTTGCATCTCACTTGTCCTTTAAAGGATACCAATACAAGTCTTTGGCCATCTTGCTTTCGTCGTTCGAGAATGTTCTTTTGATGGACAGTGATAATGTTGCAGCATATGCCCCAGATCACCTCTTTAAATCCGAGCCTTTTACTACATCCGGCTTGGTTGTGTGGCCCGACTACTGGCGGCGGACTACATCTCCCAGTTTCTACGAAGTGGCAGGTGTAAAGATCAGTACGACTGAAGTCACCGAGAGATATGTGGAAAAGTGGGGTGCTTACAAGAGCATGCCCGTACCTAAAGGTCTTGATTTTTTCTCGGAAGTGCCATACCATGAACGTGTGGGAACCATTCCTGACCCATCGTCGGAATCAGGCCAACTAATGATTTCGAAAAAGACACATCTTAGAGCGCTTTTATTGGCTCTTTACTACAACTCATATGGACCTAAATACTACTACCCTATGTTATCTCAGGGTGCACAGGGTGAAGGTGATAAGGAAACGTTCCTTGCAGCCACAGCAGTTCTTAAAAAGCCATTCTACCAAGTCGGTAAGTTTTTGTCTGCATTTGGAAACGTCAAGAAGGATGTTTTCACCGGACATGGAATGGGACAATTTGATCCCGTTCTTGATTATAGACTTGGGGTCAAGAAAAAAGAAGCTCAGAAGGAATTTTCAGGCGAAGAGCTCGATAAACAGATCAAAGAGATCGGTGAGCCCAAAATGCTTTTCCTTCACGCAAATTACCCTAAGCTAGATCCTTGGGCTCTCAAAATGGCAGGGGAAACAATAGATGAGGATGGGAGACATAGACTCTATGGATGGAGCATGCGTTGGCGTACAGGAACAGATTTGGAATCTGATCTTTGGAATATCATGAACACTTTGCTTTGTGAGGACAAATTGAAAATTGATTATTTCAAGGACATCCCCAGGGCTGATCTCTGTAAAGAGATTTCTCAGCAGATAGACCACTTGAAGGAAAGCGCCAGCAAACTTGAGTGATCTTGAGTCTAATGAGAGTTAATTTGATTGCTTTTTGACAAAGATGGCTGCTTCATAAATGGCATTTTCTTCATACATTCAGCTGCATACATCTGTCTGCTTTCACACATTGGCTTCTTGACAGATTATCTTGTTCGCAGATTTTGCACTGGTCAAACACATTCAGCAAGATAATTCTAACTTGTACAAATACTGCCGATATATAGTTTTCAGGTTAATTTTAAAACAATATATCACAAAAAAAAATTTAGAACTTTGCAAAAAGTGTTTTGGTAAGGTACTCGTGGCTTGTCCCGACCGTGCCTGCATGTACACCGTCTCACTCGTTTCCACAAGTAAAGTACACCAAACAATAGCTGCGCTCCGTTATAGTCAGTAATCCATACCTTTAAACCGTTCATATTAACTAGATACTAGACAGGACGTCGAAGCGAATTCCTTAAAAAGACTCCTACAAAATGGCCATCCACTTTAATCTCTTGCTATCGAGGCAAGGCAAGGTGCGGTTGTCCAAGTGGTACCAAGCCAGCAGTCAAAAGGAAAAGACCAAAATCACTCGGGAGTTGACCACCATCATCTTGTCGAGAAGAGCCAAGATGTGCAATATTCTAGAATATAAGGATATGAAGATCATCTATAGAAGGTATGCGTCATTGTTTTTTGTCATGGGGATAGACTCTCTGGACAACGGATTGTTGGCTCTCGAAATCATCCACAGGTACGTGGAGCAGATGGACAAGTTGTATGGCAATGTGTGTGAACTAGACATCATTTTTGGCTTTTCCAAGGCATATCATATATTAGATGAGTTGATCCTAGATGGACACATATTGGAGTCGTCCAAACGAGAGGTGATCAAGAAGGTGACTCAGCAGGATGAGTTAGAAAGCATGGATGAGTTTGAGACCATTTTGGCTTAACGTGACTAGAAATGGCTAGTCTTAAATATGCCTATTGAGGATAAAAAGAGGTTTTAGAAATCACACAACAACACCAGCCCTGACTTGAAGGAACTCGGATACATTATATGCAGGTGAGAAACACCAAATGACCAAATTTTGAAAGATTCAAAAAGTACACGAATGTGACAGTTTCCAAATCGTACAATTTTTACAGATAAATTCATTTAATTCTGACAGATACAAAGTCGTACTAAGAGTTAAGAAGATGAATAAAAAAGGAAGATTCAAGTAAATATGAGTTACAACCTGATGATTTAAAAGGCTCTAAATATTATGATTACAAGATACAAGAGACAAAAAAAAACACAAATGATTTTAATTTAACAAATCAAATTCACATGACATATGGTAGAATGGATAGTGTCTACCACAAGGCTATCACTGTAGTACTATAGCGCGGCAGTCTGCAGTCCCCCCAATTTTTCATGCGATGCTCTGCGAAGTACTAAGTGTGTTTTAATAAAAGACAATACTAAGCATGTCAGACAACGAGGATATCGATATTGCATCTTCATTAGCATTGAAGGCGAAAGACGATTCTGATTTCTCGGACGTGGACTCGGACTTTGGCTTCTCCGATGACAATGAACTCAGAGACGTTATAAGCAGCGATGAGGAAAGTGGACCCGCTCTCAAAAAGCAAAAGAAGAGTATTAAAAAGGATACCAAGAAGCAAAGCAATGAGAGAAAGCCGGCAAACCAAGCGTTCCCCTCGTTGGAACTCTCGGATGATGAGGAAAATACTAAGGACGCCAACGATATCGCATCGTACTTTGCCTCGAATAATCCCAACGTCAAAAAGGCAAAGGCCGGGTCGTTTGCCTCGTTCGGTCTCTCCAAGTTTATCTTGGCAAATATTGCTAAAAAGGGATACAGACAGCCCACTCCAATCCAGAGAAAGACCATCCCCTTAGTTATGGAGAATAGAGACGTGGTGGGTATGGCCAGAACTGGATCAGGAAAAACCGCTGCTTTCACTTTGCCTGTGATTGAGAAGTTGAAGTCGCATAGTGCAAAAGTGGGTGCTAGAGCAGTGATTCTTTCTCCTTCCAGAGAGTTAGCATTACAGACTTTCAAGCAGGTGAGAGAGTTTAGCAGAGGTACGGATTTACGCTCCATCGTATTGATTGGTGGTGACTCCATGGAAGAGCAATTTTCTTCCATCATGACCAATCCAGATATCATTGTGGCCACTCCAGGGAGATTTTTGCATTTGCAGGTGGAGATGAACTTAGACTTGAAGACTGTGGAGTACATTGTTTTCGATGAGGCTGACCGTTTGTTCGAGATGGGTTTTTCTGAACAGTTAAACGAGCTTTTGGCTGCTCTTCCTTCCAACAGACAATCTCTTTTGTTTTCTGCCACGCTTCCGAGATCGCTTATTGACTTTGCCAAGGCAGGTTTGACGAACCCAGTTCTTGTGAGATTGGATGCCGAGTCCAAGATCTCCGATCTTTTGCAGATGGCATTCTTCTGCGTCAAGAATACCGAAAGAGAGGCTGCTCTTTTGTCGACGATCCAAGATGTCATCAAAATTCCCTTGCCTTCTACAGAAGAAATTGCTAAGATCAAGAGGGAAAGTAAAAACGCAAACGACTTGTCTGATGAAGATGACGATTACGACGGAAGAAGCGGTATGAAGAGGAAAAGATTCATTAGGCTGAGATTGCCTCCTGCCAACGTCTTGCCATCGCCTCACTCAACCATTGTTTTCGTCCCTACAAAGCACCATGTTGAATTCGTAACGGGACTATTGAGGAAGGCGGGGTATCTTGTATCCTACATTTACGGTTCTTTGGACCAGAGGGCCAGAAGTGATCAACTCTACAGATTCCGTTCCGGTCTCACCAATTTGTTGGTGGTGACAGATGTGGCTGCCCGTGGTATTGATGTGCCAGTGTTGGCCAATGTGATCAACTTCACCTTGCCTGCATCGTCCAAGATCTTTATTCACCGTGTTGGAAGAACCGCCAGGGCTGGAAATAAAGGTTGGGCCTACTCCATTGTGAGTGAAAGCGAATTGCCTTACCTTCTTGACATTGAGTTGTTCTTGGGCCGCAAGATCCTCCTTACTGCCATGCACGAGAAGAAATGTGAGTTGCTTAAAGAGTCCAAGGGTGACGACTACAAAGAGCCACAAGTCTCATACACCGACAGAATGGTCTTGGGCTCTTTCCCAAGAGAACAGTTGGAGAACGTGCAGGAAATGTACGAAGGGTTGATCCGGGCTAATTACGATTTGAAAGTGATTCGTGATGTTGCCATGAAAGGTGAAAAGTTATACTACAGAACGAGACAAGCAGCTTCAGCTGAATCTGTCAAGAGAAGTAAAGAGTTGATGCAGACTGGCAATTGGGATGAGCAGCACTTGCTCTTCGGTCCTAACTTGGAGAAGGAGAAGGAGAAGTTTCTAGCCAAGTTGGTTGATAGAAAACTCAAGGAGACTGTGTTTGAGTTCTCCAAGAAGGGTAAGGAGAAGGAAGAGGACTCCATGGTCAACTTCATGCATAAAAGAAGACGCCAGCTCGCTCCAATTCAACGAAAGGCCAAGGAGAGGCAACATTTACTAGAGCAGGAGAGAATGGCAGGATTGAGTCATGCTGTGGAAGATGAGATTTTGAAAGGAGAGGCCGGAGAGATTGGGTACACAGTTAAAAGCATTGAAGCTGATGACGATGAGCTCGCAGATGCTTTTGAGGACGGAGATCAGGCATTGCAGTCCAATTTGAAATCCAAACAAAAGAAAAAATCCTTCAGAGACCCAGAGTTCTACATGACCCATCACGCTCCTGCGCAAGATATCCAAGATAAGCAGTATTCCTCTGCGCCTTCATCTTTCGCCAACGATGCAGCCAATGCAGCCTTTGACTTGGGAGACGATGAAAAGCTCAGGAAGAATAAGCAAACGATGCAATGGGATAGCAAAAAGGGAAAGTATGTCAACCAGTACTCTGTTGAAGGTAAGAAGTACATCATTGGTGAGAGTGGACGCAGGATTCCAGCAACCTACAGGTCTGGTAAGTTCGACGAGTGGAAGAAGAATAGAAACATCTCTTCCTTTGGAGCTGCGATGGCTGAGAATCAGCAGGGTGGTAATTACAATAGGAAGTTCAAGCACAAGAAGGTGCAAGCTCCTAAGGCTCCAGATAAGTACAGAGATGATTACCACAAGCAGAAGAAAAAGGTTGACAAGGCCCTTGATTCCGGTGTGCACATGAAGGGATTCTCGAAGCCTGGTCAGCAGCTGGAGATCAAGTCTACGTCTCAAATCCGAAAGTCTAGACAGTTGCAAGAACAGAAGAAGGCCAAGAATGCTCGTGCACCTAAGAAAGGTAAGGGAAGAAGGTAGTTTAGAACGTGGGTTTTTCGACTCTCGAGTCCATAGTATTTTTAATAGGCATCAATTGTACTCTATTTGTATTATTATTTTGGATTTTTATCTAGTCTTTTCTTTTCTCCATTTTTTAATTATTTCAATGCAACGTCATGCTACATATGAATTAAAGTCTATGCTGCCCCATCATTGTATGACATGTTAAACCCAACATCTATGTGTAAGTGTTGGACTCTTCTGCTGTATCTCTAGTTCTGAGTCATGTTTTTTTTATTATTATTATTAGTACAGATGGGAATCGGGGAGAATTTATAGACTCGTTCAACATATAGACATACAGTCGTTACTGTTGTAACATGCGACATATGACTAATGAGCATGAGGATGCCGCATAGGTGCAAGTACTGCGGGTCAATGTGATGATCCAGATGAAACAATGTTGGGTATTGTTGAAGGAGGACAAAGCAAGAGCTAAGCCTCGTTGGGCTCTGGTCTAGCTCTCGTCTAGCTCTGGGCATTGTCTTGGAGAAGACAATGTAGATGAGAGAGGTCGGTTTAGGAGTTTCTTGGACAACTATATCCGCTCTATTCTGAGCGGCATCATTAGTGCAATACAAGTCACGAACTCACTACTTCACATCAGCAATAGAGAGATGACAAACATGATTACCAGAGTTCCTATCTTGGTAGAGTTATTGAAGTCCTATCATATATCAGTTCCTCTGTACCAGAAGGTGCGTGCTAACGCGCAACAGATACTATGAGGAAGTCTAGTTATAACTTGGCCATTTGTAGTGTACTGGCTATAATGAGTCTAAGGTTAAATGCTAATGTAAGTCAAAAACTTTTTTTAGTAACTCAGAACCTTAGTCACTTTAGATATTTACTTTACACTACGGAATTTTTTATGCCTATCGATACTCTCTCGGTAGAACCAGTCACGTCGCTTTCATGTATCAGTCACTATGTCGACCAAGATACATAAGTAGCATATCAACCAGAGCAAATAATCGACATGCCAACCAAGATGCAAGACCTTTTTTTTCTATTGCCACATTCCAACCGAAAACAGAAATGTGCACATCTATGCATCAAGTGCTAAAAACTTCACTTGCATGCATCTCTGCGTTCTCACCTCGTTCGACTCACGTGATCTTGTACGGCTCAAGAAATGTACTGGAAGTTTAACACAGTAACAAAATAGAATCTCCAAGACAATTCGTGATGGTCAGAGTAACCCAATATCTATTAGAAGATGCTATGAGATGCTATGTTTCCTTCAAAAAAAAAAAAAAATCATCAGCTATCAAGTACTAAACATGCAAATAATCCATCACTACATGTATATGTGTGGAGTAACTTCACACGTCTATAGATGGCATAAAACATGATAACGTTAGATGATCTACAAGTATGATCTACAAGTTTGAGATCTTCAACTAATATAATGCATAGCAAATTTGGCTGGTTTTATCTCCTTCCTTTCCCTCCATATGGATGGAACTCCTCCTTCTTAGAGGCCCCACTTCCCCTGTGGCCTCTTCTTCTACCGCCTCTACTACCTTTAGAACCACCACCATTACCATTGCCTCCACTAGGTCCACTTGGAAGCGAGTTACCCTTGGGGCCTTTGGGCAAATTGAGCCTGGAGGCAAGAGCATCAGCAGGACGTTCATGGGTCGAGCCACCTCTGGGGCCTCTGGGTCCTTTAGGTCCACTTGGCCCACTTGGTCCATTTGGCCCGCTGGGTCCGCTGGGTCCGCTGGGGGCGTTTCCGCGAGCAGGGCCTCTTGGCAGATGCAGTCCACTGGGCCCACTTGGCGTATTGTAATCATCAGTTTTGTTACGATCATAATTACTTTCTTCCGTAAGTGCTTGCTGTTGAGGGTTTAAAGGTTGTTCTTGAGGCTGATCGAAGGCTTCCCCATTGGCTTCAGCCTGCTGCTGTTGAACCATGTACCATTGCATTCTCTTCCAGTATTCCTGCATCGTATCCGCAGCCACACCGTGGATGCCTTGTCCATAGGCATTATAAGGGTTGTTTTGAGCCATATTCTGTTGTTGATGGTTCTGTTGATTGTAACTTTGGTTCAGATTATGCTGTCCTCTTGGTTCAGCACGCTTCACTTCCATTGCCTTGCCTTTAAGAGTGAGGTACTTGTTCACACAGACTCTGTCTACAGCTTCAGGCGAATCAAAAGTAATAAAGCCGAATCCCCTTGATCTGCCGGTGTCCTTGTCAATCATTAACTGGGCATCCATGATACGGCCAAACTGCGAGAAGAAGTCGTAAAAGTTCTTTTCATTAACTAAAGGGTCAATACCACCCACAAATATCTTGCCTATCTTATCTTGTTCCTCTTTAGCGATGGCACGCTTGGGGTCAATCAACTTGCCATCTAAAATGTGGTCTTTTCTAATAACTGCGTCCACGGATCTTGCATCTCTGAATGTCAAAAATCCGAATCCCCGTGATCTACCTGTAGCCTGATCTTTCATGATTGTGTGATCCAAAATTTCTCCGTACTTGGAGAAGTAATCGTACAATGCCTGTTCCGTGGTGTCCCAATTGAGACCACCGATGAACATTTTACCTATATCCTTATCTGGTGGAGGAGCTGCTGGGTACGAGGGTGAGTTATATTGGTCTTGGCCTTGCTGTTGACTGTCAACTTGAGGAGGCTGCGTGTATTGCTGCTGAGCGGGTTCAACGTGCTGACCAAAGGCACTGTTATTGTTGTAGGGGTCAGTTTGAGCGGTACTGTCACTTTCTGGAAGAGACTGAGGGTTTGGCTCCGCTGTTTGTGGTTCTGTAGGGGCAGCAGCCAGAGTTTCCAGCTCAGTTACCTTTTCATCTGTTTCTTTGCTTTCCTCGACTGCAGGCTTTGTTTCTGTTTTAGTATCGTCATCGTAGATATCCTCGAAAAGAGCTTCATCATCATCGAAGGACGACATCTTATTTCTCCTTCTTATAAGCTGTAGTTTTACCCAGGTTCACGCCAAACGAATCCGTAGCAAAATAAATCCCTAGCAAGTTCAGGTTTGTATCAAGGTGTCTGACGGGCTTCGGTCTCGACCATTTGGGCGCACATCGAGAAAAAAGAGTCGTGCCATTCTCAAATTAATATAGCCAGCCGGTGAGAAAAAAATGGACGAGTCCGGATTTGAACCGGAGACCTTTCCCATGCTAAGGGAACGCGCTACCAACTGCGCCACACGCCCGAAGAGAAATGGTCCCTAGCAGGATCGAACTGCTGATCTTGGCGTTATTAGCACCACGCCTTAACCAACTGGGCCAAGGGACCTTTCGCATGAAAAACAATTTTCGCGGACCAAAAAATTCTTCATATGGGGCGCGGAGGGGCAACTTTCCGGACAAATTTTCGACTGTGTACAGGTTAGAATGACCAAGCCAAGGCATGGCTTGAAAACGCGCGACTCTGGTTGCAAAAAACATGAGAAGGGACAAGTGGGCCAAGGGACCAATTTTCATGTGATTCAAGGATATGGGATCTACTCGACTGATTACAGAACTCCAACGACGCAGCAGTGAGCCTGGTATAAGACTCTCTACATGCAGTAACTTTTAGGGTTCAGTTTGTTGGATCTGCTTCTCTGTCCTGGGTGACTAACTTCTTTTTCTCTAACTTCTTTATTCCTTGATTCTGACCGGTTGTTCTCATCATTCTTGTTACAGTTCTGCGGACAATTTCCTTCACATCTCTTTCTTGTGGTGTGTTGTCTCCGTATGTTCTCCGCATTTCCTGCAAACCCTCACAAAGAGCTATGAACCGGGAATCTGGATCGGACTCTGAGACGTCTGGGACATGCAATATAATATAGGTAAAATTTGGGAGATGCATCCTTTATTTTTTTGAGCACGGTATCCACTAGTAGATTCATGAGTATTCGCGCTCCTTGACACGCGTAACACGCGTAACGTGCATATCAAAACTGATAGTCTCGACTTGTTCAATGTAATAGTCCATCGATTTCCCAGGTGGCACATTTGGAATTGTCGCCTAAAAGTGTTCATCTTCTACATCATCCACGTGGGTTTGGAGTACCATTCAGAAATCTTCAAGGGATTTTGTGGTCTGGGGAATTGAATTGAAGGCCAATTTTCCCAAGGTCATGAAACAGACCTGTTTGGATGCTTCTTCGCTAGCTTGCAGATCCATGGCTAAAAAATACTCTAAATGGAACGCTTAGTAATCCAAGGCACTTCTTTGCACCTGTCTTTTTTTTGCTTTTTCAACTCGAATCCGGAAAGTTTTGAAGAGAAATTTTTCTGCACATCACCCGAGTTGCTTCTAGTGTAACCTCCTGCAGGGATGACTTCAACCATAACGTTTGTCTCACCGCTTAAGTACAGTATTTTTCAAAACTATTCAAACCAGGGGACTATATGTTTGGAAACAGAACTAACAAAATTAATCAAACCAATAACTCAAAAAGATTTGCTTTTCCTTCATGCAGTCTTTCAAACCAAATGACGTAATGTTTTCACACCAACTGTCATTAGAATGTAATATTCTGAAACATTAAATCTGAAGGCTGGTTTGAATATTTCTGAAAAAGACTGTAATTTCCTGGTGCGCTGCACTACCAAAGTTAAAATTATTATACGACCTGAGGCTTTAACCTAATTTTTTTTTACTTCCAAAGGTCTGTTTAATGAAATGGATCTTTTCCTAGAAGATGAGCTGACTGTGTTCTGAAATATTCTGAAAGGCTACTCATAGAAGGAACTCACCCAGTTTTTTTTTCTAAAAGTAGAGTATTAGTTACTTTATATATAGAATATGGGTTATGGTTAATGTTCTTCAATAAAGCTAATCTTGAATAATGGGGTTCTTAGCCCTTTCATAACTAGGCTCTCGCCCCCTTTATATATACCTGGCTCTATCGGTGGTAGTAACCTGGCCGTGGGGGTGATATGTATAGACTCTTATGCTAGGCGCACTGCTGTGTCGTTGGACCCTGAACTCAGTCGAGTAGATTCCATGTGTAACAGATTTTGAGTGTCTGCAACTTTTTTTTTTTTTTCAACACCGAAAACTAACCACTGGGGTTTTGTGCACCTCATCTCAAGATGACTTTTTACCTCGTAGACATGGAATCTGTGATGTTCTTTTAATACATTTATGCCTAAGATCTTATATTCGTTGATAGTTCCTAAAAGAGAGGAACCGGGGTGGCTTATATAACTTTGAGAGAAACGTGGCATCGAAAAACTTTCCACCGAAACAATGGTAAGGATTGTTCTGGAATATTCGAAAGGAGCCATTTATGCACTGGGTGCACTGATGACCAAATGCCGTATCACTATTGTAACATTCGGACTGAAAGGCTTCATAAAACCTTTATAGACAGGGCCCTGCCTATGGTGTATCTAACAGAATCTACTCGATTGAGTACACGATCACGAGAGAATGTGCCTGACAATGGTACAAAGGAAAAATAAAGCCCGGTTCTGAAAGGATAACAACTCCTCTACTTAAGCTCAGATATTCATAGTCCAATACAGATGACACCGAAATCTATCCCATAGCTTTCACAACACTGCTCGGGTGAATTCCTACCAAGCGTAGCTAAAGATATACCAGGGCAGCATTAGGTCACCGTTCCTGGATAAGATCCATTCAATTGACAAGCCGTTAGAAGCTTATACCTTTTGCCAATACAGGCTCACGTCCCGGGTCGCATAATAATCCTAACATTTGGTAGCGCTATGAGTGAAGACGAGCCAGCAGGGGAGTACTCCTACCGAGACGTGGTCCAACAAATTCCCAAATTTGAATTGAAACGACAAACCAGGTAGACGGGACTTAGTTACTATATCGAAGAACTCCTCACCAAGAAATATAACATTCGAGCTGGTAATGTGGAGCAATGAAACGTTTTCACTAATCAACTACTGAACGCAGTGTTCAGAAGTGTGGAACGTCTTGCAAGCTACAACAACATTTTCTTGGGTGACACATTGGCGACGATCTACTCTGCACACCCACAGTTTGACGCCCTTTGCAACACCCTAAGAAAAATCAATGGTGCGTGTGGAGAAAATATTCACCAAGAAAGATAAAACATAAACTTTAATAGTCTGTAGAGCCTAAACAACAATCGTTAAAAACAATCGTTAAAACAACCGTTCAAACCCGTTGACTAACGGAATTCAAGAGAAAATGAATTTTGTTCCCTAGGAAGGAGAGAGAGGCGGATCCCATTTCTGATATTTGATTTTCGTTATACGAATGAGAATGACATTCACAAGCAGGTGGAGAACAGCCCATAAGGTTGTGTTTTTTTTTTTGTTTTTGTTTTTTTTCCTGTAGAAACCCGAGTTACGGAGTTATATCTGCAGACTGGCATTGTAACCCAGCCCGCAGAGTGGAAGAATTAGCTGGGGTATTTGTAAACCCTTTTTTTTTTCTATTTATGTATTTTGTTTTTTTTTTTTTTTTTTTTTTTTTTTTTTTTTTTTTTTTTTTTTTTTTTTTTTTTTTTTAAAA